>JADRCD010223609.1:28654-50982 GCA_019843815.1 Montemys delectorum
TTTCTTTCTTTCTTTCTTTCTTTCTTTCTTTCTTTCTTTCTTTCTCATTTTCTCAAGCTTCCAATTCTAAAACAGATTTCTGCCAATCCCTACTTTCTCAATAGTTTCCTTAGAAAATGTTTATTAAGCCAGACATGGCAACGCTCACCAAGGACTGCATAGTGAAGGACTGTCACTCGTCTTCCAGAATGCCTTTTGGTTTGTTAATTGGTTTTGTTTTCTTGGTTTTGAGATAGAGTAACTCTATGTAGCTCTAGCCATCCAGGAACTCACTATATAGATTAGGCAGGCTGGCCTAGAACTCACAAAGATCCTCCTGTCTCTGCTGGTATCAAAGGTGTGTGCCATCAAGCCTGGGCTCAGAATGTTTTAGAAAGTCAAAAAGGTTACAAGACTCCCCAAAGTTAAAACACGCTTAGAGGCATCATTTAGAGGTTGGAGCTCACAGCCCTGCTGTGATATTCAGACCCCATCTCAGAACCAGAGTAATTTTCCAGATGTAAATTTTGGCTATGACAAAGCCATTTGAAGCCCCAGCACAGTCCGAGGCCCTCCTCGGGAGCCAGCACTGAATTCTGAAAGTAAGGAATTCTGCATCTCCACCTGGCCTTTATGGGGCTGTAAACTCATCATTTGACTGGTGTAGGTGGGAAGATCAGAAGTTCAAGGTCAGCTCCTGAGAGACATTGTGAGACACTGTGTGTGTGACAGAGAGAGAGACAGAGAAAGACAGAAAAGGAGAAGGAGAAGAAGGGAAGGGAGGGAGGAAGGAAGGAAGGAAGGAAGGAAGGAAGGAAGGAAGGAAGGAAGGGAGGGAGGGAGGAAGGAAGGAGAGGAAGGGAGGGAGGAAGGAAGGGAGGAAGGAAGGAAGGGGAGGAAGGAAGGAGGGAAGGGAGGAAGGAAGGAAGGAAGGAAGGAAGAAGAGGAAGGAAGGGAGGAAGGGAGGAAGGAAGGAGGGAGGGGAGGAAGGGAGGAAGGGAGGAAAAAAGGAAGGAAGGAAGGAAGGGAGGGAGGGAGGGAGGGAGGGAGGAATAGCAGGCAAGAAACCTAAAATTCCCCTTGTAGCTTAGGGGCTTGTATTGGTCATTCCCCATTTTATGTCCAAGAATTACAGGCTGGAGAGACAAGTGCTCAGCAGTTTAGAGCACTTGTCTTTGCAGAGGACCTGTGCTCCGCTCCCAGCACACACATAATAGTTCACAATCATTTGTACTTCAGTTCCAGGGGATCCACTGGGTTTTTTGTTTTGTTTTGTTGGTTTATTTTTGTTTTGTTTTGTTTTGACCTCGGTGGACCTGAGGCACACCCTTGGTGCACAGACATACATGCAGAGAAGCATTCATACACACAAAATAAATAAATGTAAAAAATTGTAGAGAGAAAGGGTTAATTTGTTTTAAATTCTCTTATTTATACGAGTGTTTTACCTGCATGTATGACTGTACACCACATGTGTGCCCTATGCCGAGGAGGCCACAAGAAAGCTTTGGCCTCACCCCCCCCCCCATCCCGCCTCCCGCCCCCAGAACTCATCGATCCCAGGCTGGCCTTGAACTCCCCGTAACTCTTAGAGGCTGACCTGAATTATCTTAGAACAAGTTTTGATAAAAATGAGTCCATGTCTGTCTATTTCCAAGGGCTATTTGAAATATCACTGACTGGATCATAGTAGTGGCTGTGAACAGGAGGTAGGCCTTGCTCGGGTGGACCTCAGTCCTTCTGGATCCAGCCTCAAGAGGCCAGGCCACATTCCAGTCTAGCCACACACAGAAAAGCACTGAGGTCACAGTGGGGTGTGTGTGACCATAGGGATGGCGGTGTGACCGTAGGGCTGGCTCCCCAGTGTCTGGATCAATCTCAGTTTGAAGAACTCATGAACAACCATCTAAATGCCCCCTTAGGGCTGGAAAGTCGCTGAAAAGGAATCCCAGGACAGTTGCACCAGAATTCTGCTGGAGAGTCACAGCTTAGGACCGGTCCTTAACCAGCTGAGAGAAGCCATCTCAGGCATCAGTTCAGCTTTTATTATTGCTAAAAATCTGAGGGTTCAGACACTCAGATCTGGGTATAACAGTAAAAGAAAGGAGCAAGGGTTTTAGTTCCTCTTTTTATTTCTTTTTAGACAAGGTCTCACTGCATAATCTTGGTCTTGGATGTAAACCAGGCTAGCCTGGGCCTCAAAGTTCTGCTTCCCTTTGCCTCCTGAGTGCTGGGCTTAAAGGTGTGTGCCATCATCACCCAGCTTTGTGTTTTGTTTTTGCTTTTCTTTCTTTCTTTCTTTCTTTCTTTCTTTCTTTCTTTCTTTCTTTCTTTCTTTCTTTCTCTTTTTTTTGGTGGGGGGAGTGTCAAGACAGGGTTTCTCTGTGTAGCCCTGGCTGTCCTGGAACTCACTCTGTAGACTAGGCTGGCCTCGAACTCAGAAATCTGCCTGCCTCTGCCTGTCTCCCAAGTGCTGGGATTAAAGGCCTGCACCACCACCACCCGCTGCTTTTGCTTTTCAAGACAGGTTTCTCTGTATAGCCCTGGCTGTACTGGAACTCACTCAATAGACTAGGCTGGCCTCAGATTCAGTGACCCACTTGCCTCTGCCTCCCAAGTGTTGGAACTAAAGGCATATGCCACCACTGCCTGGCTCAACTGGCATTTTAAAAATGAATTAAGATAGGTCTATCAGAATGCACTGTGCTTTGCAAGTATATATCATTATTTTATAATGTTTCTGTTTTACATATGGTCCTAATATGTATTTATTGCTATAGGTACTGGTACAAAAGATTAAAATATAGAGACAAGGGCTGGAGAGATAGCTCAGCGGTTAAGAGCACTGACTGCTCTTCCAGAGGTCCTGAGTTCAAATCCCAGCAACCACATGGTGGCTCACAAGCATCTGTAATGAGATCTGATGCCCTTTTCTGGTGTGTCTGAAGACAGCTACAGTGTACTTACATATAATAAGTAAATAAATCTTTAAAAAAGAGAGATAGAGATAATAGAGCGGTGAAGGTGCACGTCTTTAATCCCAGCACTTGGGAGGCAGAGGCTGGTGGATCTCTATGAGTTCCAGGCCAGCTTGGTTTACAAAATGAGTTCTAGGACAGCCAAGACTACACAGAGAAATTCTAGGGGGGGGGGAGGGGGGGGAGAGAGAAGAGAGAGAGAGAGAAGAGAGAGAGAGAGAAAGAAGAGAGAGAAAAAGAAGAGAAAGAAAGGAGAGAGAAAGCCTGGGATCACTTTCCCCCTGTATTTGCATTCTAGTTTTCTGCTGTTCTGTAATAGAACAGTGTTTTCTGGAGGCTGAATGTGTAGTCAGTCATAGAGCATTCTCCTAGCATTTGTGTGGCTCTGAGTTTAATCCTCAGTATCACAAAACATAATAAAAAATACAGCAGAAGGGCTGGTGAGATCGTTAAGCAATTAAGAGCACTGGCTGCTCTTCCAGAAGTCCTGAGTTCAATTCCCAGCAACCACATGATGGCTTACAACCATCTATAGGGGGGAACTGATGCCCTCCTCAGGCGGACAGTTGTAAATGCAACAGAACACAAATACATTAAATAAATAAAAAATTTAAAAAATAAGAAACAAAGAAATAAAGAAAGAAGGAAAGAGAAAATAAAAAATACAGCAGTATTCCCTGGTCAGTAAGGAAAGAAAACAGTACAGAGGATGTAGCTCAAGTAAGGCTCTTGCCTAATATTTAAAGACCTGGGTTCAGTTTTCAAGATTGCAGATAATAAACCAGGCATGGTAAAACACACCTTTAATCCCAGCACTCGAGAGGCACAGGCAGGTAGATCTCTGAATTTGAGGCCGACCTGGTCTACAGAGTGAGTTCCAGGACAACCAGGGCTACACAGAGAAACCCTGTCCCCAAAACAAATAAACAAACAAAAATCACCAAATGAACAAACAAAAAAAAGATTGCAGATAATAATATAGTAATAATATTTCCTATAAGGATTGATTGGTGTTGTCTTGAATAAGGTAAAAAAAATGTATAGAGGAGAGCAAAAGGAAGAGGTTGGGCATTGAAGGCATCTTAGGACAGATGTTTCTGTGAGAGTGAAAAAGGAGACCAGGTTTATGAATGGGATGATGGGATTGTGAGTACTACTGAAGTTGATTCCATTTTTTACACCTTGGCAGTGTAGCTCTCTGTCTTAGAACAGATTTTTTTATCTTTGTTTGTGTGATTTGTTTGTGTTTCGAGACAGGGTTTCTCTGTGTAGCCCTGGTTGTCCTGGAACTCACTCTGTAGACCAGGCTGGCCTTGAACTCAGAGATCCTCCTGCCTCTGCCTCCTGAGTACTGGGATTAGAGGCATGTGCCACCACCACCTGGCAAAATGAGTAGCCCAGGCTGGCCTCAAACCCATGATCCTCCTGCCTCTGCTTCGTTCAGCAAATCCTACCAGCTCTAGAAGGGATTCTTGTTTGTTTGAGAGTCTCATTATGTCTCCCTGGCTGGCCTTGAACTATATCTGCTTGCCTCCACTCCCTGAGTGCTAGATTAAAGCATGGGTCACCTTGCCTGGCCCTAAAACAGGTTCTTAACTCATACTGTTCTATGTCTTCCTGGCAAGAACCCCAATTGAACCCATAAGAAAGACTTGACCTACCTCCTCGTTGACCACTGACCCCTAGGGGTAGCCAGTCTGTCAAAAAAAAAAAAAAAAGAAAATGGATATAACTCCAGCTTTCTCCACCGTAACACTTTCATGAGATGAACCAGAATACAATGGAGATATTGTTGCATATAATCTTTGTGATTTGTCCCTATATATTTCCACATAAGACCACTAGACTATGCACAAAGCTAATCAAGCATTAGAAACCACTCCAGAAAGACAAGTTTTCGAGCACAAAGCCCACTGTTGCTCTGCCCTGACTCAGGTCCCTTTCTTGACCTCATTCCCAAGAAGGGCTATGGTCCACAGAGGAACCCAGCAGGCTCTCTAGCGTGTCCCGCCCCCTGAATCAGCTGCACCACTGGGCAAGCCAGGAGAGCTGAGTTGTGGGTCTGCATCTGGCAGAAAGAGGAGGGGGAATTCAGTAGCGTGTCTTCGGAGTCCAAGATTGCTTTCTGTGGCCAACCCTTAAGCTCCTGGAGTCTATGCCACCTTCGAAGACTGCTCTCCTTTTGCGCGCAGGTGTAGCATATGCTTCCCTCATGTATGTCAACGTTGTGTGTTTGCCGGAGCAAGTGTTAGGTGGTCTTTCCCTCAAGGTGTTTTAAGGTAGTCCAGTTTCCTAATAGGTGGTATGTGTGTTTATCTTCTTGTTCTTCTGGTATTTGCTGAGTCATCTATCGATGTGTAACTCTCTTTTAGGGATTAATAAGTGCTCGTATTGTACTTTTACATCACCTTAACCACTCTCAAGTCCAAGGCTAGCTCTCTCACCACCTGCTGCACTTTTGTGTCAACACAGCACCTCTCTTGCCGCGCCCCTTCAGTCTCAGCCCCTCCCCCACCATCTAAGCCATAGTCCCATGCCCCGTCCCTTCTCTCAGCCCCCCACCTCACCCCCACCCCCGACCCCAACCCATAGCCCCCATGGACATAGAAACCAAGAATCTGATGTGTTAGGGAAAAAAAGAGTCAAGGCTGAGAGACTCACCTGAGGGGATGCTGAGTGCCACGACAAGCAGCAAGGCCTTCTGCCCAAAGAACAGCATAGCTAGGAGAGGGGTGGGGGGTGGGGGAGAAGCAGAGACCACGAAGCTGAGAGACAGCAACATCTCACCTCTGAGGAAAGATGTCTTGCATTCCCCCCCCCCTTCCTTTTTTGCCTCGGAAACCTTGTTTTGGAAGCGCAAACCCTTCTTTATCTCTCATCCAACATTCATGTCCCTCTGATCGTCACAACCATCATTCTACAGGAAATGTTTTTTTTAACTTCGAGTTGTTTAATTATTCTGTCCAGGCTGGTCTCGAACTCCTGGACTCACTCCACTTCCCCCACCCTACTCTTCTCAACCCACTGTGCAGCTGGGAATGCAGGCTTGTAACAGGGAGGACCTTGGAATTCTAATTAAGCCATCCTGGCCCCGCCCACAGCCTCATTCACTCCTAATATCTAAGCTACCTTTGGTGTGTCTGTGTCTTTTCAAGTATCGTCGGCTCCTCTTGGTGTTCCTTTGCTTTTGAATTCCACACATAATTGTGAGAGGGCTCAATTCTAAGTCAGGGACATTCTCCACCCTTTAGCGCATACGTGCACACTCAGACACTCACGGACATCCTCACTATATAGTTTTGTAAACAACTCACTGTTTACAGCGCTGCGATCTGTCCGCCCGTGGCCTCTGGCTGTTGAATACGTCTGTCCTTCTCACGCTTCTCCGCTGTTCTACTTGGGCTGCAGAATAAGATGAACACAGCCACACCCTTGGAAAGACTTCACATTTGGCCTATTCTGAAACAATGAAAGGGGAGGGGGGAGACCAAGGAGGGAGGGGAGGGGGGAGAAGGGGCCAAGCCAGAGGCATAGAAGGCAGTGTTACAATAAGGTTGGAATGAGAAGGGAGATGGGAATTTGCAGTCACTCACACCCTCATTCCAAAGGTTATGACCACACTGGAGAGGGAGCACCCTGCTCCCTGGAAGGGTCAGCCCAAGCCCACATCTGCCCTTCTTCCATCAGTCCACTTTCCCTCTCACTGCCAGGCCCAGCTTGTCTTTCTTCCTCGGGTTCCTGTTTAACTCTCCCCACCCCGCCCCCATGGTCCCCGAATCTCACCAGTCTCTCCTCCCTCTCTCTCTTTCTCTCCCCCTTCTCTGGCATTCTTCTCTATTTGAATCATTACTGGTTTCTCTCTCCTCCTTTCCTCTCTTCCCCTTTCTTCCCTCTTCCGTTATCTTCACCCCTCCCCCTTCCCTCCTTTCCTTGTTTGAGTTAGGGTTGCCCAGGTTGCCCAGGTTGCCCAGGCTGCACAGGTTGCCCAGGTGCACTGTAAACTCCCTATGCTGCCGATGTAAGGATCTGCTTGAATTTCTGGTCCTCCTGCCTCCACCTCCCAGGCACGTGCCTTACTTTGCCTAGTTTGTGGAATGCTGGGTATTAAACCCAGGGCTTGGTGCCTACCAGACAAGCATCATCCCCCTGAGATACAGTCTCAGCCCCAGGCTGGCCTGGAACTGCTTATGTAGACCAGGCTAGACTCCAGCTGTGGTTATCCTGAGCCTTCCAAATACTAGGATTATAGGCTCGTACTACCATGTCTCTGGTCTCCGTTTGTTTGATATTTTATAGAGTACCTAATTTACAACTTCATGTTTAAAAGATTAAGAGTCTCCCTTTTTATATTTGAATCATTCTAACACTAAACATTTTTTGGAAAAAAAAAAACCTTTCACTTGGAAATCAACAATGAGAAGACAGGTGAAACAAAATAGAACTTCCGTTCATGCGGGTAACATGAGGGGCCTAACTCACTTTTCTTTTTGAAAGCTTCTGAAGATGCGGGGTCTTTAATCCCAGCACTTGGTAAACGGAGGCAGGTGGATCTCTGAGTTCAAGGCTGGCCTGGTCTACAGAGTGAGTTCTTGGACAGCCAGGGCTACACAGAGAAACCCTGTCTCGGAAACCAAACCAAACAAAAAAAGAGATGGGGGAGGCCTCTGATGGAACTGGGCAAGGTGGCAGCACTCAGGAGGCAGAGGCAGGGGGATCTGAGGCCAGCTTGGTCTATGTTGAGGTTTGGTCTATTGCTATGTATTGTAATGCTAAATTCTGCACTGAAAGGCTTAGGCCTATGAGTGAATTCTCATGTTAACAAGCTTTGCTGTGCAATCCTTACTCCTTAATGTAAAACCATTGGTTAAATAAGATTTGCCAGGGACTTGGTTGCTGCAGGGACTTCTTGTTCTGGTCAGGTAGGCAAAGAATTTGACGGATGACAGAGTCGACATAAGGAAGTGCTGAGTCTGAGTGCATTTCTCAAAAATGGATCAGACTTTTACAGTCATTATAAAAGAGAAATGAAAAATCTGGCAGCTCAGTGGTAGAGGTACATCTGAGGCCACCTGAAACACACTGGATCTAAAGCAGCCACCTCTTGTGGACAGATGCAGCACTCCCTGGATCCAAGCGCTCTGGGCCGGGGTGGGGGGGGGAGGGCTGTGGACTGCATGAGGCAGGTGAGGGCCACGTCAAGGTCAGTAAGATCAGACAGCAAGACAGAAGTCACGTAGGCAAGTGACAGTCCCATCAAGGTCTGTAAGATCAGTCATCCAGGTGCAGTAGTGCCCTTCCCGATGGGGCTATCTTGGCAGTCCCAAGCTAATTCTCTGGGTCTGTCGTGGCAAGCACCAGGAAATCCCAATCTAGCAGTTCCTGAGAATGCCCTTAAGTGAGGGAAGCCCTTCAATTACTCTCTGGTATGTAAAACAATTCTGTCTTCTGTGGGACTGCTCTGAGAATTCTATGTTTACAGTTAGCAATGATGCCTGACCTCTGTTGCTAACTCTGAGGACACCCTGTCTGATAAGGCAGCTTCCTTGTGAGAAATTCCAAGCTAACGACAGCTCAGTAATAAATTAGAATATATTGGAATGCTGTGCTGGCCAGGGAACAATGTTTAATCTTAGTTTTAACTATTTGCGAATCATTTCTTGGGGCACCTTTATGCCTGAATAAGAGGCCATGTTGAGTATTGGAAAGACTAATCTGGAACATGTCTGAGTTAGGAGATGCCAGCGACTGACTGAATACCCAGGAGGCAAAGTCCCTTTTGAAGTCATAGGCCTCTGCCTGACACTGCAGACTTTACTGGAGTAGATGAGTGGGTGTGGCAAGATTGGCTACAGTCAGTTACTGTAGAGATTACAGGTAGGTGAGTTTTGAGTTACCTAGTTTAAGAAGAGAGGAGAGACCAGGAGGAGAAGGAGGAAGAAGGACTGGGAGAGAGGAGGAGAGGGAAGATGGAACCTGAGCACGTGGCCAGGAGAAATAGCAAGGATCTGGGGTACACCCCTGGGGAGGTAGCCAGGCCTGTCTAGTTAGAAGACTAGATTAGGGGTTACACCACCCCCCGCAAATCGTCAAAGCCAAATAAAATAACCATAGTCTGAGTCTCATTTATTTGTAAGCTAGTGGGGGGCTGAGGGGAGTAAGTTTAAATTGGTTGTTCTATAATCTGCATGGGGAGCTCCAGGAGAACCGTGACTACAGAGAGGCCTTATCTAAAAGCCTCAATCCATCCATTCATCTGTCCATCCATCCATCCATCCATCCATGCCCCTAACGACAAAAAAGCAGCTTAAAATCTAATTAGGATGAATAGAACCGTTGCTTACTACACTGCTGTCTCTGGCACCATTCTCTCACTTCTTGTCTTGATAAGGGCAGGCTCTTCTCTCTGTCTGCCGCCACGTCTTGCTCTTCTCCTTGCTCAGATCACTGCCACATCCTCTTCGCCCTCCCTGGGGCAGGCAGCCCTGTGCCTTCAGCATCGCCTCCCACTCCCGCAGGTCCATTTCCCATTCTGTTCTCTGGCACAGCCCTCTGCCTTCAGCATCACCCCCAGCACAGGCAGGTCTGCTCCCCTTCCTGGCCCCTTGAAATCTCCAGCCCGGTTGACGGCTCTCTGTTCAGGGGTTCTTCCTGCTCGACTGCGGTTTTGTTTTTGTTTTATTTTCACTGTTTCTTTCTAACGAGTCCTTTATGCCCCTTCAGTCTCCTGGCAAAGCTAACCCTGTGCTTCGAGAGAAGAGGTGTAGGTCACACGAAAACTTCCGTAAGCACACCCGGCTTTCCTTCAGGAGATGTGGTCGTGGCACTTTCTGATTTTGTCTTCCTCGGAAGTCTTGTTTAGTGTGACCTAACCTCCACTTTGCTTCCTTTCCTCGGGGAGTGTTGTCCCACTGTGTGTCTGTACTAGGGTAGGAGGCTGTTTCTCTACAAACTTTTTTTTGTAGATTGAATACTATCAGATATATCAATTTGTTTTCTTTTTTTGAGACAGGGTCTTTCTGTGCAGCCCTGGATGTCCTGGAACTCTCTAGGTAGACCAGACTGTCTTTGAACTCCCAGAGACCCTCCTGCCTCTGTTTCTCAAGTGCTGGAACTAGAGGTGTGCACCCCAATGACAACACAGCAAATATTGGTCTGTTACATGTTGTGTACAAAGTTCCTCTCATCTGAATTTTCTTTTCTTTTCTTTCTTTCTTCTTTCTTTCTTTCTTTCTCTCTCTCTCTCTCTCTCTCTCTCTCTTTCGTTCTTTTTTCTTTCTTTCTTTCTTTTTTTTTTGTTTGTTTTTTTTTGAGTCAGGGTTTCTCTGTGTAGCCCTGGCTGTCCTGGAACTCTCTCTGTAGACCAGACTGGCCTCGAACTCAAGAAATCCGCATGCCTCTACCTCCCAAGTGCTGGGATTAAAGGCATTCGCCACCACTGCCCATTTCATAACCCTTATCATCTAGCTGTTCCTTTATGTCATCAAGGACTGCACCAGTTGGGAAACCTTTAATATAAACATGGTTTGTTTGTTTTGGTTTTTGAGTTTTTTTTTTTAAAAATGTGATTTTAATACTTATCAGTCACTTCAGGGAAAGGTCTGATTCTGGAGAGCGTCTGATTTTAGTTGTTTGCACTGACTTCTGTGAGTTTTGCCCTAGATTTGCTCAGTGCTTGCACCATTAAAGTCATTGTCAGATCATGTGGTCTTGCCTGTGACTTTTATCATTACTCTCAAAGGTATCCATGCTTCCTCCAGTTTGATCTGTTCTTTTAAAAATTCATGCCCTGGGGGGCTGGCGAGATGGCTCAGCTGGTAAGAGCACTAACTGAATTGGATCCCAGCAACCACATGGTGGCTCACAACCACCCATAAAGAGATCTGACACCCTCTTTTGGTGTGTCTGAAGACAGCTACAGTGAATTACACTGGAGTGAGCAGGGCCAGCAGAGGTCCAGAGTTCAATTCCCAGCAGCCACACACATGATGGCTCACGGCCATCTGTACAGCTACAGTGTACTCATACACATAAAATAAAAAATAAAAATTCATGCCCTGGCTATTTGAGTCTCCAGAATAACACTCAGTTTGATGGCAGACTTTGGCCTCTACAGCGACCATTTTTTTTCCCATTATCTCCATTTGTAGACATTGTGGCTGTCCATATACTTTCTTACTCTCAAAGATCCCTATTCCACAGATGTGGCAGCTTCACACCCAGGGGCATTCCTGGAACTCTCTCTAGACCAGGCTGGCCTCAAACTCAGAGGTCTACCTGCCTCTACCTTCGAAGTTCTGAGATTAAAGTAATTTGCCACCACCATCCAATTTGTTTGTTTGTTTGTTTAAGATAGGGTGTCAAGCCGGGCGACTCTAAGGCACACTTCTTTAATCCCAGCGTTGAGGAGGCAAAAGCAGGCAGATCTCTATGAGTTCGAGGACAGCTTGTCTAGAGTGAGTTCTAGGACAGCCAGGGCTACACTGTCTCAAAAAACAAACAAAAAAGCTATGTTGTCACTATGTAGCCCTGGCTGGCCAGGAACACTTGCCTTGGCTTTCTGAAATGCTGCGATAAAGGAGTGTTCCACCTACCCAACACCAATGTTCAGACTTTGTTGTTTTCTTGATTTTTCCCATTGTAATAGCTACGTAGTCTCACATCCAAGAGTGAAGATATCACTTGAGATCTGCCCAAGAGAAAGGCTGAGTGCTTTGGCTTATAAAAAGTTGAGGCATTTACAAGTTTCCAAATCCTTTTCAAATATGGAGAAGCTCCACGAGAGAAGGCGGGCAGCTAATCCTGTCTTTGATTTTGTGGTTTTTGATATTGTTGTTTGTTTGTTTGTTTCAAGACAGGGTCTCACTATTGTAACTCTCCTAGCTTCAAACTCCATATGTAGACGAGGCTGGCTTGGAACTCACCAAGATCTGTCCCTGTTTTTGGTTTTATTTATACTTGTGTTATGAATCTTGGGTTTTGAAATATCAGTGACAAAGTGTCACAGGAAGCCTTCCAAAACTGAGAGGCAAGGTCATTCACTTGTCTTGACTTATTTCTGTCCATTCCCCCCCCCCATCCCGCCAAGATCATGAAACATGCAGACACCACTTTGTCTGATCTGGTCATTTGAATGGATTTATTTTTGCTTTTTGTGCTGTCCAGTTTTATCTTAGCTTGAGATATGAATGAGTCATTTGGGAAAAGGGGGACTTTCAGCTGAGAAAATACCCCTGTAAGATCCACCACTAGGCAAGTCTATGTAGTACATTTTCTTAATTAGCGATTGATGTGGGAGGGTCCAGCCTGTTGAGGATAGTGCCACCTCTGGGCTGGTAATCCTGGGTGCTATAAGAAAGCAGGTTGAGGACTGAGAGATGGCTCAGCAGTTAAGAGCACTGACTGCTCTTCCAGAGGTCCTGAGTTCAGTTCCCAGCAAGCACATGGTGGCTCACAACCATCTATAATTGCATCCAATGTCCACTTCTGGTGTGTCTGAAGACAGCTACAGTGTACTCAAGTAAAGAAAATAAATAAATCATTTTTAAAAAAAAACAAAGAAAGGAAGGAAGGAAGAAAGCAGGCTGAGCAAGCTAGTAAGCTGCACTCCTCCATGGCCTCTGCATCAGCTCTTGCCTCCAGATTGCAGCCCCACTTAAGTCTGGCCTCGCTTGAGTTCCTGCCCTGCCTTCCTTCAATAATGAAGTTTTTATTACCTGAAGTGTAACCTGGAATAAACTGCTTCCTCTCCCAATTGCTTTTGGCCATTATGTTTCATCAGGGCAATAGAAACCTCGTCTAAAACATTCCTGTCATGGAGAAAGTTCTTACTTAAGCACACCAACCCTGGATACACTTGACTTACTGGCAGGTTTTGTGCGTCAACTGTCAACTTGAGACAATCAAGAGTCATTAAAGAGCAAGGAGCCTCCACTGAGAAAATGCTGCCATGAGATTCAGCTGAAGGGCATTTTCTCAATGAGTGATGGATGGGGGAGGGCCCCAGCCTATTGTGGGTGGGTGCCTGCTCTGGGTTGGTGGCCTTGGATTCTGTAAGAAAGCCCACAGAAGCAAGCCATGGGAAGCAAGTCACTAAGCAGCACCCCTCCAAGGCCTCTGCATCAGCTCCTACGTCCAGGTTGCAGCCCCACTTAAATTCCTGTCCTGACTTCCTCCAATGATGGATTATGATCTGGAAGTCCTAGCCAAATAAACCCTTTTCTTCCCAACTTGTTTTTTTGGTCACGGTGTGTCATTATAGCCGCAGTAACCTTGCCATGTCACTGGCAGTCCTCTGTGTGCACATTATGTCTGTGTTGTGGACTTCCCTGATAAGCTGGTGAAAGGGGACTGCACAGAGTATTTATTAATGGACAGCCTAGGAGGAAGAAGGAATAAATGTGAAAGGGAGGGGAGGAGATGGGTGGGTCAGCCTAGTTGGGAGGAAAGGAAACAACAGAAGTAATCAGAAGAAAATGCTGACACACTCCATAAACCCCCTCATGTGCTCAAGGGAGTTAAGGAACCACCCACTTTTAGTGCTTCCAGCAAACCTGCCGATTAGACCCAGTTCTTGCTGGTGGCCCTGTCTGGAGTTCCTCTTCGATACTCTGTACATGACAGATGCTGGACCACAGAAGTGATTCTGGTCTGGGAAAAGTCAGGAAGAAAGAGGTGGGGATGAGAAAGAAATGGGAGTTAGATGCAAAGCAGACCTAAGGCATGGGGCAGAGCCCAGTGAGCAATCCTGTTTTCCCTCAGATGGATGAGAAAACTGAACCCAAGCCAATCATCTGGCGGAGCCGGCGATGACCTCAGTATGCTGGCCTACCCACAGGCTACAGTTGGGGACAGCCTCCCCAGACTGTAGGAGGGGATGCTGTCCCCAGGTCCCTGAAGGAAGTCTGAAGTGGGGGCAGTGGAAACAAGAACAAAATGTTCAGAACAAGGCTGTGAGAGAGGGCTCCCAAAGAGGAGCACCTTCGGAGAGAGGAGACGGGGCAAGGCAGAAAGAGGAGCAGAGATTGCCATGTGCTCTTTGGCTAAATAGACATTTGGGGATCCAGTTTGTGGGGTGATGAGAGGGTAAGGCATGAGGGCATGTGTTAGCATGTCTGAAGACCTTAGGTAGATCCTAGGAGGACCCAGATCCTGAAAGTTGTTCTCTTCCATATATGCACACACTTCTGTGCTCCTGAATATACATGCACTCACACACACTTACACACACATACACACAATTAAAACAACAACAACAACAACAACAAACTGTTTTTGAGGCAGAGTCTCTCATCACTATGTTGACCTCAGTGTCTGGGACCATATTGAAGTCCATGCTGGGCTCAAATCCACCAAGGTCCACCTGCCTCTGCCTGCAGAGATCTAGGTCCTGAGGCCACCATACCCAACTCTAAGGCTATTTTTTTTTTTTTTTTTGAGTCAGGGTTTCCCTGTGTAGCCCTGGCTGTCCTGGAACTCACTAACTCACTCTATAGACCAGGCTGGCCTCGAACTCAGAAATCCGAGTGCCTCTGCCTCTCAAGTGCTGGGATTAAAGGCGGGAGCCACCACTGCCCGGCTCTAAGGCATTTTTAAATCTATTTTGTCTTGAGCTATGCCTTTAATCCCAGCGCTGATGAGGTGATGCAGGTGGATCTTGGAGGGTTTAAGACATCATGGATGGTCTCCATGTGTAGGGAGACCCAGGCTAGGCTAACCAGCATTATATAGTGTGACCCTATCTTAACAACAAAAAAACCCCAAAATCTAGTTTGTACCTGTACTTCATAGCAGGACTCTGTCTCAGTTAAAAAAAGAAAAACAAAACAAAATTATTAAAAATGTAAAAATCCAGTTTTAAGCTAGTTTCATTACTTCCTGGTAACCTTCTAGCTCCTTTCTTACTGGTAACCCCCCCTTTTATCATTTGTTTTCAAGGACCAAGGTCTTATCTCCAGGTTTGGGGAGCATCAAGTCAGTTGTCTTATTACACTACCAATTTATCATTTGATTACTTCAAGTCAGTTGCTATGGGTTTTTTGTTTGTTTATTTCGATAGCTTTTTGTTGTCATGTTTTTTTGTTTGTTTGTTTTTATTTTAGGATAATTTTGCCTCTCCTTTTTCAGAGCTGAAGACTGAACCCTTGCTAGCCAAGCAATCTACCACTGAGCTAAATCCCCATCCCTTGGTTACCTAAAGTCAGAATTAGCAGCAATGGCCAGCAATGAGCGAATGGTATCTAGGGAGTGTGTGTGTCGCAAGTGTGCATCATGTGTGTGTGAGTGCAGGTACACTTGTGACACAAAGTGTGTCTCCTTCTAGTCTATTCCAGGGATCAATGTCAGATCATGTGGCTCACTGTGACCTGCTGCTACCCAATGAGTCATCTCACTGTGGCGCGTCTCTTTCTCATCTTAAAATTCCACATTCCTAACTGGAGATAAAGCCACCTGGAAGGCTGAGTCAGAAGGATCACCATGAATTTAGAGTCAGCCTGGGCTACAACAGAGAAACCTACATTATATTATAGAGGTGATCCTGAGTTTGGTCGTAGAATTCCTAGTAACATTTATGGTAGTGAGCACTAGGGGGAATTGAGATTCCCTAGGCGTTCGGGGTTTCTGGAAGTGGGAAGCAGGGGAGCTATCTTTGATTTCCTTCTTAGACGATTCGACCACAGGTTTCTGGTAATAAACGAACAGGGTTTAGAGGTGGGCATCTCATCTCAGATGTGGTGAGCATCTGGACCTCATACACAGACCCACCGGAAACTCTCCCTGCCCAGAAACAGCATCGACTCGAGTCACTTGTACTGCAGTCTGGCTTGGTGACTTAGAGGGCTGGTTCCCCTTGGCGCGTCTACTTCCCTGGGGCAATCGTCGTCGTCTTGCACCTGGAAATCTGAACAGATTGCATGGCTGCAGTGGGACTTGGACCACGTGCCTGCCGGTGGGAGGTTACAACTGGAATAAGATTTTTTGTTGTTGTTGTCTCTTTTGAGATTAATTTCATTGCCGAGCCCAGGTTAGCCTGGCACTCAGGACCCTCCTGCCTCAGCTTCCCAAGTGCTAGAATTACTGTCTTATGCCACCACACCCAGTGTACCAGTGTAAGCCTATATTGCTCCAAGGTTCGCTCTGGCCCTGGGGAAGAAATCTTTGGACATCAGATCATCCTTTCATCCCACACTGGCTGGCTCTCTGTCTGGGAAAGAACGTTTTCCAGTAAAAAGAACCCTCTATTGGATGGACTGGCCAGTGTAACCATGGCTTCGTAGAGGCAATGTCTATTTGAGTCACTCAGGAAATGTTTCGTTTAAAGAGAGCACCGTGGAGGATGGGTGAAATGCAAAAAGGGAAAAAGAAGGCTGAGGTGGGAGTTGGTCCGCAAGCTGGCTTGATTCCTTTGTTTATTGGCCTATAAAGAATACACCCATTAGCAGAGGGTCACTGGGCAAATGTACAGAAACATTACTACAGGCCGATCCAGTGAAATTAAATCCAGGGGCTAAATACACACAAAAAAATTCCCTTAAAAGGCAGGGAAAGACAGGAGAATTGTATGAGGCAGAGTGGAGGGGGAGGAGAGGGAGTGGTGTGTGTCCAGCGATGAAGTAACAGTTCAATGCAGAATTAGAATTAGGTGCCAGCACGCATATGTCCTCAGAAAACCTTGGCTACAGACATTTTTTGTTTGTCCATCAAAGTTCAGCGTTGGTGCTGTCTTGTCCCCCAAACGATTCCCGGTCCCCTCTTGTGTTTCTACCCAGCTAATTTTGTTTATTTATAAAACCTCCTCCTTTTCATTAAATTCTTTCCCCTATCTCTAATCTCCATTAGGCTGAGAGTTCCTGGATGGCAGGGCTGCCCTTACTCATTCCTGGCTGACATAATAGCTGCCACATGAGAACTCGAGCCCTGACTAACTGAATTAAATTGAGCTGGAGGCTTGAAACGGTTACTTCAAGTACTCAGAGTCTTAGACAAATGTAGAGGGGAGAGGCTAACGTCTCAGGGAAGTAGTGATTTGAGAATCTGCGGGGAGATCTCAAGTGGAATAAGTAGCTAATGTGTGAAGCGCTATGAAGCCAACAGACCCAAAGGAGTGGAGAGGTTAGGCAACAGCTATAATAGAAGCAAGGGAATTTTTGTCAGTGAGGCTGCAGAATCATTTCCTGTAAAACATACAACTTAGCTGGATGAGATAATGATCGCTTACAATCCTAGCACATGGGACGGTGATGCAAGAGGATCATAGGTTCTAGGCCACTCAGACCCAGTCTCAAACCAAGCAACCTAAAACCGATCAACTCACCAACTCCCAAACTTTCAACAATACGGACACATGTAAGCAGTTCTGATAAAAATAGGAGATGTTATAGAGATTCACTTATGAAAGGGAGACCTCCAGATGCTGGAGCAGTTAAGAGTGCTGGCTGGGGTGGTGGTGGCACATGCCTTTAATCCCAGCACTTGGGAGGCAAAGGCAGGTGGATTTCTGAGTTTGAGGCCAGCCTGGTCTACAGAGTGAGTTCCAGGACAGCCAGGGCTATACAGAGAAACCCTGTCTCAAAAAACCAAAAATAAATAAATAAATAAATACATAAAAAATTAAAAAGAGTTCTGGCTGTTCTTCTGAAGGACCCAGGCTCAGCTCCCAGCACACACCATTACTGTGAGTTCTGAGATTCAAGCTCAGTCATACAACTGTCTATAGCTCCAACCCCAGAGGATCTGATGTTCTCTTCTGGCTTTCAAGGCACTGCCCACACACAGTATACAGACAGACATTTAAGCAAAACACTCAGATGCATAAAACAAAAAACTCAAAAGGCTTTTAAAAATACAATTTCTTTTCTTTTCTTTTTTTAAAGATTTATTTTATTTATCTTATGTATGTGGGTACACTGTTGCTCTCTTCAAATACCCCAGAAAAGGGCATTGAGTCCCACTACAGATGACTGTCAGCCACCATGTGGTTGCTGGGAATTGAACTCAGGACCTCTGGAAGAGCAGTCAGTGCTCTTAACCGCTGAGCCATCTCTCTAGCCACCAAAAAAAAAAATGCAATTTATTATTCCCAACTATCCAATGATCAAAAACTCCAGAGAAAGAGGTTTGGGATTTGAAAATATGGGAGAAGGGAGAGAGGTGCTTAATGTATATAATTAATAAGTAATACTAGTGATTACAATCAATGACATCAGGATACTTATATGGTTAATACATAGATTTCCCAGTCACCTAATGCTCTTCATGACACCCCCCCCCACACACACACATCTTCATAGCTGTCTTTAAGGGCGAGAGCACAGCACAAGTGATCAGACATCCCTTCCCAGCCTGGGCTACGGAAGGCTACTGTAGCTTCTGTTCTTTTCTCTTTTCTGGCATTTAAAAATGTGTGTGTGTGTGTGTGTGTGTGTGTGTGTGTGTGTGTGTGTGTGTGTTCGTGTGCTTGTGGGTTGGGATAAAGTGACTTTAAATGCCAGAGGTGGTAGATCCTTCGGAGCTGGAACCATGCAGTTGTGAGAGCACCTGATGGGCTGAGAACTGAGTCAGGTCCTCTGAAAAAAGCAGCAAGTGGTTTTACCGATCAAACCCTCTCTCCAGTCCCCAGAATGAGAAGCCAGCAAGAGCTGGTTTTGAAGGGTTTTGTTGTTTTTATGTTCCTTGCTGGCTTTATGCTGCTAGGGGTTGAGTTCATTGAGACAAACTCTTAGACCTAATAACAGGCAGGAGTTATAGAACATGTGAAGGCTATCCCTGGTTGTCAACTTGACTACATCTGGAATGAACTACAATCCAGAAATGGAGGCCAAACACCTGTGATCCAGATCTTGAGGCTGGAAGACACAGGCTTCTGCACCAGATCTTGAAATGGAGATCTTGAAGTATAGTGGCCATGAAAAACCTAGACCCAGGCAAGGTAGTACATACCTTTAATCCTAGGAGCCTGAGGCAAGCAGATCTCTGAGTTTAAGGCCAGTCTGGGACAAAGTAAGTTCTAGATCCAGGTGTGGTGATATGCACCTTTAATCTGGGCCACACCTTCTGCTGGAGGCCTATATAAGGACAGTGGAAGAAGGAAGATTCACTCCTCTTGGCCTGCTTGCTCTTGCCAGCACATCTGTTGAAACCTACTTCTTGAGGACCCCAGCTTACACTACGATCCGCACAAATGACCAGCCTCACCCTCACGGGACTGAACAGCTGCTAGAATCTGAGACTTCCACTCACGGCTGCCCATTGGTGGGGAGTTGGACTACAGATTGTAAGTCATTATAACCCTTTAATATACAGAGACATTCTATAAGTTCTGTGACTCTAGAGATCCCCTGATTAATA
Source organism: Montemys delectorum (assembly GCA_019843815.1). Taxonomy (NCBI): domain Eukaryota; kingdom Metazoa; phylum Chordata; class Mammalia; order Rodentia; family Muridae; genus Montemys; species Montemys delectorum. The sequence goes on from JADRCD010223609.1 coordinate 47,956, forward strand.
CAGAATGTTAACCATGTCCTGGGCTAAGCAAAGTTCCCAGGAGGTCGAAAGAGAACAGAAACATGGATAACAAGGAGGGCAAAAATTAGAAAAGATTGTTGGGGCATTTATTTCAGAGTGAAGTTTATAGTGAAGTGAGTAAGCTCCCAAATAATAACTATGAATCATTAAAGTTATTTTATTCATGTAATAAGCAGGGAATGTCTATACACTAGCCTCGTTGGAGTACAGGAGAAACAATATGCCACGTTTTGCTTACTTTGCCTGCAGTCTTTTTTTTTTTTTTTTTTTAACTTTTCATTTGTTTGTTAGTGTGTATGTGTGCACGCATGCCGTAGCTTGTCTGTGGAGATCAGAGGCAAGTTTTCAGTCAGTTCTCTCACTTCACCTTTCTGTAGATCCTCAGGAATTGAACTCAGGTCTTTAAGCTCACTCGAGAAGCACCTTTATACCCCATTGAGGGCATCTCTGTTCCCAACTCCTTTTAGACAAGATCCCACATCGCCCAGGCGAGCCTTGAATTGACTGACAGGCTGAGCCGAGGCTGACCTTGAAGCCCTGATCCTCTCTACTTACCTTAGTAGGGTTACAGGGGCGAGCAAGCACGTCCAGCATGGCTGCATCTGTAATGAAAGAAGTGGAGATTCTTTTTATATACAGACTTCTAATCTAATGACTCCGCCTAGATAGATTTGTAGAGGAAGAATGACCTTAGGAGCTGAGGCTTTAGTTCAGCCCCCCCAAAACAAAACAAAACAAAGTTGGAATTGAACTTCATTCTAAAGCAGATTGGTATTCTAAAGACAGAGAGCTCCTGTCCTTTCAGCAGGAATGCTAACTATTCCTAACAGGGCAGTGGTGGCGAGAACCTTTAATCCCAGCACTTGGGAGGCAGAGGTAGGCAGATTTTTGAGCCTGAGGCTAGCCTGGTCTACAGAATGACTGAGAATGATTGCCATTTCAAAGTCTGCTGGTTGTATACTGTGGATTTTGGCTTTTGTCCCTTCAAAGAGCCTCTCTTCAATTCCCTTAATGGTTACATCCAAGAAACGATGGTGCAGTAGTTTGATTAGGTATGCCACCCGTCCCTCCCCCCCCACTCATGTGTTTGAATGCTTGGCCCATAGGGAATGGCTCATAGAGAAGGGTATTAGGATGTGTGGCCTTGTTGGAGTAGGTGTGGTCTTGGCGGAAGTGTGTTACTGTGGAGGCAGTTTTAAGGTCATATATATTCAAGTTAATGCCCCGCGTTCAGAGTCTCCTCCTGGCTGTCTTTGAATCAGGGTGTCTGCAGGGACACTGCCATGGTGATAATGGACTGGACCTCCGTAACTGTAAGCCAACCCAGTTAAATGTTTTCTTTTATAAGAGTTGCCCTGGTCAGGGTGTCCCTTCACAGCAATAAAGCCCTAACTGAGACAGATGGTAAAATATTAATTTATTATTTTCCAGGATTTTGTGTGGATGAGGTGGGTTCTTCATTACAGGGAAGTAACTGGTCAACAGGGATGACTGAAAGAGCAATTAGATTCAAAGACTAGTTGGTACCAGTCCCGGAGGAGCTTTCTGGCTGGCAGAGCCTTGGTTTTATTCTATGCAGTATCTCTGCCTGGCTCCCTTCGTTATCTGAGAGCATCACTGTGCATTAAAGGGACAGCTGTGTGTATGAAATGTAGATGCTGCTGAAGCTCAGCCTCAGGACCTCCTGCCCCAAATAAGTCAGAGTCCAGTCCAATCAAAGGGAAAGAGAAGGCTATTCTAGCTCTCCCTGGGCGAAAGAGAGTCAAAAACACAGTTATCTTTAGTCCAGCAAAGAGCCTAGTAGGTTAAGTTGACTCTTTCTCTTTCTTTCTTTCTTTCTTTCTTTCTTTCTTTCTTTCTTTCTTCCTTCCTTCCTTCCTTCCTTTCTTTCTTTCTTTCTTTCTTTCTTTCTTTCTTTCTTTCTTTCTTTCTGGTTTTTCGAGACAGGTTTCTCTAAGTTGACTCTTTTCAACAGACTAGGGCTAAGTGCCAAAATCAGAATATTTGTATCTCACCTCTTCTCTGAAACCAAATTCACCTCTTTCCATAATTCTGAAGGAAACTATTAACAAGGACCTCTTTGTTGTTCAATAAAAGGAACATTTTAGTATTATTTTCTTTGGCATTAGGCACTGCTAGCTGCAACCCATATTTTTACATAGCCTCTTCTCTTGACATCTATGTTAATTATGTTTTGTAACAAAAGCACCTAGTATAAACTGACTTTCCTTCCTTCCTTCCTTCCTTCCTTCCTTCCTTCCTTCCTTCCTTTCTCTCTCTCTCTCTCTCTCTCTCTCTCTCTCTCTCTCTCTCTCTCTGGTAGTGTTTCTTTGTGCATCCTTAGTTTTCTTAGAACTCTTTGTAGATCTGGCTGGCTTTGAACTCCCATAGATCTGCCTGAGCTCTGGGATCTGGGATCGAAGGTTTGTGCACTCAGGCCCAGGTGGCATAAGGATTTTCATGGATAATGGGCGTGGTAGCTCATTTAGTTTAATTGCTAGCCATGTTTAATCCTAGCACTCAAGAGGCTCTCTTGAGTGGCTCTCTGTGAATTTGAGGCCAGTCTGGTCTCGGTTGTGAATTCCAGGAAGGCCAGGGCTGTTATACAGAGAACCCTGTCTTGAAAAGCAAACAGAATTTAATGTAGGGAAACTTATTCTGCTCACCGTTTCAGAGGTATTGGCCCCTCCTCGCTGGAGGGGTTGGTGAAACAGAGTTGCTCTCAGCATGGTGGCCAAGAAACAGAGAAGGATACATTGTAGACCCCAGAAACATGCAGCTAGTGCCCTCCTTCCTGCCCCTAGAGCCCTGCTGCCTAGAACCTGGCAATAAAGGCATCTACTTGGTTTCTAGACCTCTATCCATCACAGTGAGGAATGTGGCACAAGCCTATAACTCTGGCACTTGGAAGGTGGAGGCTGGAAGATTTAAGTCTCCCTCTGCGATTGAGACCAGCATGAGTGATGGAAGACCCTGATTCAAAAAAAAAATAAATGACTAGGCGGA
>JADRCD010223610.1:0-59242 GCA_019843815.1 Montemys delectorum
TGTTGGGGTTTCGCCGCGGGGAGTGAAGCGGCAGCGCCGGGCGAGCAGCGGGGGTTCTCAGGAGAAGCGGGGGCGGCCGAGCCAGGACCCCCCTCTCGCTCCCCCTCATCGGCGGCGTCGCAGCCGCCAACATCCCGGGCCGCTGCCTCCAACGAATGCCGCCCCAACCGTCCCAGGCCCCGTTGAACCTCTGCTCCTGCCGCCTCCGCCGCCACCATCGCTGGCACCCGCCGGGCCCACTGTCGCTGCCCCGCTCCCGGCCCCAGGCACCTCGGCCCTCTTCACCTTCTCGCCTCTGACGGTGAGCGCGGCCGGGCCCAAGCATAAGGGCCACAAGGAGCGGCACAAGCACCATCACCACCGCGGCTCCGATGGTGACCCCGGCGCCTGCGTTGCGGGCGATCTCAAACACAAGGACAAGCAGGAAAACGGCGAGAGGAGCGGAGGGGTGCCTCTGATCAAGGCCCCCAAGAGAGGTGAGAGCGGGCGAGCCGCCGGGGCTCGGGCTGTAGGTCTCAGTGCCCATATCCCGCCCCTTTAGGACTGAAAGACGCCGCTCTACTCCCCTGAGCCCACTGAAGCGGACTCCGGATTGCAGGCGGTTGCCACAGTTTGACCTACTTGAGGCTTCTCTCTGAGGCCGAGCTGTCAGTTTCCATCCCTGTTCGCAGTCCCCACCGAGCCTTTGCAGCATTTATTTTCAAATTCGGTAGGGTTTCCGCGCCGCGCGGCGCTGGGCATCGGTTTAGTAGGTGGGGAAAACCTGCCTTTCCGAACTAAAGGCTTGCCAACAGAAAGTCCCTTCTTGTTCTCTTTCTTGGAAATCTTTAGTTTTTCTCATTCCTGGCACCAACATATTTACAGGTTTGACTCTGGGCTGTGAGTTTGAATTCTCAAAGAGGGTTACACAACTCACTGGTTCCCTTAGCTTCGGCGAGGTTAAAAAAATCATTTACGGTGTTTATTTTTCAGCTAGACGTGGTAAAAAAATATATATTTTAATATAAGCCCTTTTTATTGTTAGTATGGTGTAGGATTGGTTCGAGGAAGGTTTTATCACCCTTTGAATCCTAGGAAGTAGACCCACCATATCTCTGAAGGGAAGGAAGCGTGCAATAGGATGTAGATGCAGATGCAGATTCTAGTTCCATTTCATTATGCCAGAGCGCTGTTTGAGAATCTCTGCAATTCCAGCGGTCTTTAAAGGTATTTCACATAGAAAAAGTAGGACAAATTAAGTGTGCTTTTGAGAGGAATTAGGTTGGCCAAAATTGGTGTCTTCTATTGCCAGGTACTTGTAGCATTTATTTATATTCTTCATGGAAGAAATGAAGCATGCTTTTGGTTATGCCATATTTATACTTTGTATATATTTATGACTTGTAATAGTCATAATCTCAGTAATATACTAACACTCTAATGTGTTTGAGTACTGGGTCATTCCAGTTATTAGCATGTTAGTGAACTAGTCTTTGAATCTAAAATTTTGAGTGTCTTGGATTCTTCCCATATATTTAGTCATAGTGCTAACCAGTTTGTGTGTGTGTGTATGTGTGTTTACGTGCAAATAATAGGTTTTCATTTTTCCACTGGAAAGAACTGCATCTATATTTTTCTTTGGTGGTATCCAGATACCATCTTTAGGAGTATACTGTGGCAAACTGACTGGTGTGCCAGTTTCCAAAATAATCGCATATTGGAGTAGTTTATATTTTTACTGTTACTTCCCACACTCCCTGGTGTGTGTCCATCCACAGCTACAGGGCATTTGAATAATCACTTCCTTTAAATTTGTGCTGTAGGAGAGAGTACTAGTGCATAAACCCGAGACTCCCCAATGCTGGTTCAAGCTTTATCGCTAGCGTAGTCTGCCTGGCTTTGCTTCCCCTTGCTTCCTTTTCTCCAATCCTTTGCTTGCCTTTACTATATGCCTTGACAATTCTCATTTCAGAGGCAGTCAGTAAGCCGACTAGAAATGATCGGAAGATCTCTCAGTTCCCCTTTATGGAGGAGGGTGGTGCTGACACGTGTAGTAATTCACAGTGTGCGCCTCGGAAGACTGTACAGGCCCCGTGTTCTTTTAAAGTCAAACAAAACCAATTTTCTAATGCTGATGAATAGAATTTTCTCAGATGATGTAAATGTTCTATATCTGTGTTGTCGAATATGGTAGCCATATGTGGCACTGACACAGATTTGTAATGTGGCCGTGTGACTGAGAAACTGAAATTTTGTCTTACTGTAATAATAACATGTTACATATAGCTCATGGCTACTACATTGGACTGTACAGCTTTTTGCCAGTACATGAAGAAGAGAAATGGGTTAAAACCAGGCCATTTGAACACCATTCACTTCTGGTTTAGAGATAATTGGACTGTATACCCAAACTATATATATTCTGGGGGAAATTGGGCCCTCTGGTCAGGTATATTTGAGGAAACCTGTACTGGAGTAGTCTGGATATTTGAACCACACTGAAGCTTCTGCATAAAATAAGCTTTGTTAATATTGTTTAGTTTAAGCTTTTTGCATAGTTGTACCAATATTTGTAAAAAAAAAATCTCACAGTATGTTTATTTTTATTATCTTCGGGTTCAGGAGGCATGGCTCTGGAAGTAAATTTTGGTTCTAGTACTTACTGTGTGATCAGGATCAGAAATTAATCTCTTTTTAACCCCAGCTTTCCTGTTTGTAAAATGAGGTTGTGGTATTTCATTCATGTGGTTGTTATACGGATTGTGGGGGCATTGTATGGAAATCATTTAAAACAGTGCTTGGCTCATGGTAGGCAGTTAAAAGTAGCTTTCTTTCTTTCTTTCTTTCTTTCTTTCTTTCTTTTTTACTGTGCTTGGTCTATAAACATCTCTAATAAAGTAGATTGTTGTTTACAAAGGAATTTTGTCCTTTTGCTTGTTCTAAGATATTTAGGAACTTCGATTTACTTTGAAATAATTATAAATTCACAGAAAATACCATAGATAGTCCCGTTTTCTTTTCCAGTTTACTTCAGAGGTTTTATCTTATATAACTATTGTATAATACCAACACCAGGAGACTGACGTGTGTGTGTGTGTGTGTGTGTGTGTGTGTGTGTTTCTGTACTATTTTATCCTATGTAGGTTTGTATAACTACCATTGTAAACAAGGCACAAAACTCTCTAGAAACATCTCTCATGGACTTTCCCTTCATGTCCTCATGCACTGTCTCCCTACCCTCTCTTCTGTTTCTAACCAATAACATTCACCAGTCTGTCTCTACCTTTATAATTTTGTCATTTGAAAATATTATATATTCGGGGTCTTTTGAAGCTAGCTTATTAGCTTTAGCCTGGTGTCACCGAGAATGAGACAATATGAAGCAGCTTTTCATGTGGTATATATATATGTCAGTGGCTCTCACCTTTCCACTGCTGGATAGTTTTCTCAGCAAGAGTATACAGTGATTCTTGGATTTAAGGAATTTTGTGTCTACATTGGGGCTATTAGAAGTAAAGCTTCCTGTTCAGAGTTTTGTTTGGAAGCAAATTTTCATTTCTTTGGGAAATGTTTTTATTAGGTCATGTGGTGAGCATATGTTCATGGCTTGTTTTTATTTTACCATGTTGCCATACTGTATTCCTAAGTGTACTCTCTGCATTCCCGATAGAGACTTAATAATTCTTTTATTTTTTTTTTATTTTTTACATTCTTGTCAGTATCTTATGTTGTAACTATTTTTATTTTAGCAGTTTCAATAGCTGTGAGGTGATAATCTTATGGTCTCATGGCTAGTAATATTAACCAACTTTTCTTGTTATTTATAGAGCTCATTGGTAAAATTTGTTTCTTAGTGTTTTTTGTTTGTTTGTTTAGTTGGTTTTTTGTTTGTTTTTGTGGTGCCAATTTTCTAATCATGTTGTTTTTAAAAAATATTTTAAGAACTTTTTATTGAGAATTATTTGTATATGACAGGTACAATTTATTTATTGTTTGGCTTGCAAATACTTTCATATTTGCTTTTCCCTATTACTAGCTTTTCCTTCAGTTTAACAAGATGTTTCATACAACAAAACCAGCAATGTTTTATTAAGTCTTTTCTTTAATGAATCATTTTTGTGTGTCATTCTCCCCTTGTAATTTCAATTTTTTTGCTTTATAATTTCAGTTGTTTTTGTTTGTTTAAAGAGGCGTGAGATTATGTTTTGATTGATTTTTTTTGAATGGGATGTGTTCTTTAGGTAAATAGTTAACTATAATACCTTTAATTGAAAGCTTATTGTCCTTCCATTGAATTGCCCTTGCACCTTTATGAAATCACTTCTGCAGCTGATATCATGGGTTACTTTCTATTACTGTGATAAATACCATGACCAAAAGCAACATAGGAAGGAAAGAGCTGATTTCACAGGTCTCAGTCCATCATGACCGGAAGTCAGGAGCCTGAAGCCAGGAACTGAAGCGAAGATCACAAATGAGTGCTGCTAGGTAGCTTCCCATAGATCATTCTATTTGTTTTCTTATACCACCTAGGATCACCTGCCCAGATTTGGCATTGCCTGGGCCCTCTCACTTCCTCAGTAATCAAAAAGCTATCCCACAGACTTCAATCTGATGAAGGATTTTTTCAGTTGAGGTTCCTTTTTCCCAGGTTCTAGCATTTCAAGTAGACAGCGCTAACCAGCACAACTGGGAGGAGGCAGGGAGACTGGAGCTTTCAAGCCAGCATGGGTTACATAGCAAGTTCCTGGCCAGCTATGTTGGTAGAGAGCCTGTCTAGCAATGCAAGTCCAGTCCCTAGCACAGCCCCAAACTGACTGTGGTAGCACTGGCTGTAACGGCAGCACCTGGGAGCTGGAGGTAAGGAGGGTCAGGGTTAGGGTCATCCTTTCACCTACATGCGTACATGTTCACTTGAAGCTGGCTTGGGACCTTGAGACCTTGTCTCAAAATAAAACAAAAATCACTTCTCCTGCCTCTTATTTTAAAAGTTGGTAAGATTGGTTTTCATGATTTAGATTGTGGAAAAACCCTCATAACATGAAAACCATGTGATTTGTAAATTCTGTGTCCATAGACAAAAGTTTTATTGGAATACAACTGTTCATATATATATTGTCTATATAGCTTTTTGCATTACAGTAGCAGATTAGGAGTAGTTGAGGCAAAGACCATATGCTCTACAAAGCCTACTATGTTCTTTACAGAGAAAGCTGGCAACCTCTGGCTTGAGGCATGGACCGTGACTAAGAGACATGTTCCTGCACATCACCCCAACAGTACTCAATCCAAATTCAAAATAGGATAATTTCAGATATTACCACTTCAGACACCTGGCATTTCTCATAAATAGTTAAAAGAACAGTTTGGTATGTAAATACTTACTCCAGAATTGGAAGTAAAATGATTTTTAGAGTTGAGGTAACATGCTTGAAATTTTCTAAATGGTAGAACTTAATTTTAGACTCTTAAGAAAAACCAAACACCTCAGGGTCCAGTTTGCTCCTTCTGCTGTGCGCATTGAGGTTGATGTTTATAAAGAAATAGTAAGATGTTTGCTGTATCTTATAAGCAATGTGCTTTAGTCTACCTAAGTAGCTACTTGTACCCTTTGATCTTAATTTCTTTCTCTCCTGTTATTGTTTATAAAGCAAAGATCAAAGATGGTTCATCAGAAGTAATAGTTCCTTTTTAACTGCTGTTGGTTGGAAACTATGATCTAATATAGTAAGGAAGAGTCAGAAAATGCTTGCCCAGCTCTTAACTCCAGTGTCCCTGAACCTAGAGGATTGCTCTTATGTGAGTCGTCCTCGTCAGCCTCTCTCTGTCTCACTTTGACCCCTTTCTAACTGCTACCATGTGGAAGTGTTTTGTGATGTACAAAAGATACTGGATGTGATGGCACATTGATGAGATCACAGCACTTGGAAGGCTCAGGATTGCTGGCTGTAGTAGGGCTCTATCCAGAAAACTGAAAGATATTGATAGAAACACTTAATTGATTTTTGCAGTAGGAATGGAGAATTATTGTGATTATTTTGAGAATTAATTTCACTTATCAGAAACTTCAGAAACTGTTTTCCCCTATCCACCAGAAAGGAAAAAAATTTTGTCTGTAAGGCATGGAAACTTTGATATAACATAATGCTGTCTTTGTGATCACCAATTTGTAAAGGGCACTATGTTTGTGAATACAATAATACTTTTCTTTACTGGAAACTCATATAGGCTAACATCTGAAGTCCATTAATTGTAATTAGATAATCTTAGTTAATAATCTGCCAGAGTGTTTAGGGAGAGAGAAACTTACAGAAGAGACAGAAAGGAAGAATGTGTGCTTTACTGTACTGGTAGAATCTGAATTTTGGAGTTAGATGAATCTGAATTTCACTGTTAGCTGCTAGCTTTGTGACCTAATATGAGAAAGAATTTCTGTGTCTACTGAACTGAATTGTTGGATTAAAATGAGCTAATGAGTAAGATCCTAATGGACATATAGTGAGTCAGTTTTCTTCCTCTTATGTTTTACTGTGATATACTATATTGTACTCTGGGCCAGTAATTTCTAGTTTTAATCTGAAATTCCAGAGTTGTTGACAAGTATTTTCAAGGTATGTTATCCAGCCCTTTTACTAATTATGATTACAATAAGATAAAGACTTGTGTGTCAGACCTGTGATGAAAGATTTATTCTCTTATTTAATCCAACAATAACTTTTACCATAAACACTGGTGTTAGTATTTTAAGGTAAGAAAATAAAGGCTTAAGGGAATTTCTGCATTTGTCCAGAGGCTAATTAATTAGTGGTGAGGTAGTCATTTCAGTCCAAACTGTGAAGCATGGAGGGGGCACTTTTGGGTTTGTTTTGTTGTAGGGTGTTGTGCTATATCTCAGGCTAGCTTTGACCCCACATATTCTCTTATATCCCCTCCAGGAGTTTTGGATTAAGGGGGAACATTAATGCCCAGCTTGATCTTGCATTGTGCGTATGTGTTCATGTTGTTGTTGGAATGCTTGTGGAGGCCAGAGGTCTACCTCAGGAGTCATTCATTCTTCATGAACCTTCGGGTTTGTTCTTGAGATAGTCTCTTTCTGGGACTTGGGCTCATCTATTCAACTGGCTGGCCAGTGAGCTCCAGGGATCCTCTCCATTGCTGGAATTCCAAGCACTTGCCACTATGGTTGGCTTTTTCTTTAGGTTGGGGGCTGAAGGAACTCAGGTCTTCATACTTTGCATTATGTTATATCAAGTACTTCACTCACAGAGCTTTTGCCTGCTCTTAAATAGCACATTCTTCATTTAGATTTCCACCATTTGGGAGTGAAAATAGTAATTAACATTTACTATTGTTATATTCTAGGATTATGCTAAGCACTCTGCATGCATCTTTCACTTGTTCTGTACATTTTTACAGGGAGATACTCTTGTCTCCCTTCCCCTGTTTTATCACTCAGAAGCACTGGGGTTTGCAAAAGTCTAGGCTACCTTGTTTATTGTGGCAGTGCAAAATGTAAATCTTCTTCAGAAGACAATTTGGCAGTGTTTAAAAAGCTGAACATATTCTGTGATATAGCAGTTTACATACTATTTGTTATTTACCCAAAGGATTTGGAAACATATCTGCATAGAAATTTGTGGCAGCATTATTCATAATTGCTAAAAATAGGAAACAACTCAGTCGTTCTTCAATAGATAAATGAACAAACTGCTCTAAAAACAAACTACTGAGTTCTGAAAAGTAATGGAGTAACCTTAAGTGCATTAATACTGGAATAAAAAAAGAGCCTAGTCTAAGAGGGCTATATACTGTGTGATTCCAGTTACGTAACACTGAAAAAAACACCCATGGAGACAATAAAAAAGATCAGTGTTGCTAGTAATTAGGATGAGGAGCACTTCAGAATAGTCAGATCACAGGATTTTTAGGATTAAACTGGCCTATATAATATTGTAATGGTGAGCCCATATCACTTCTGTTTGTTCAAACAAGAATGTACAGTACCAAGAGTACAGTACCACAATTTAGACTGAGACTGCTGGGTGCGGAAGACATGCCTGTGTATTCAGGGGAAGCAACTGTGCATTGTGACTTCGGCATAGGGACAGTTTATGGGGTATATGGGAAGTTTGTATAGCAAACAAAGCAAAACAAAACAACATGTTTCAGGTTGAATGTTTTTTGTGTAACTGTATAATGGTAGCATCCAGCAGAAAATGACAAGAGGGTCATAAATTCAAGGCCAGGCTAAGCCACCTGATAGGTTCAAGGTCAGTCATTGAAGAAGGTTCCTATAATGAAAAAAAGGGTAGTTTTAGGAAGTGGTAGAACAGGGTTTCTACCTAACTAGCTGTTTTTGTTTTTGTTTTTGTTTTTTTTTTTTTTTAACATAAAGAGTATGTGTGTACAGTGTTAAAAACAGTAACTCCCAAAAACTTGGCTTCAAAAGGAGCACCTTTTTGGTTTCCCATTTATATCAGGTTTTTATATAAAACTATTAACTACCCACAAGAGAAGTAAAAATAATTTATTCCTCTATTACTTTGGGAGACTGAGGTAAGAGGATCTTGAGTTTAAAAATCAGCCCTCTCTCCAAAGCAAAAAAAAAAAAAAAAAAAAAAATGTAAAATAAGTTTTAGAATGCTTTAGTTCTTTTTTTAATAATTAATACAATATGAACTGTTGTTTGCTTTTGCTTATCTACCATGACATTTAGGAATTGAAGGTACCATATTTCCTAAGACATAGTTCAAGTGTATGTATGCATATTTGTGTGCTTGTGCACATAAAGTACTGGGAACTCAACCCAGAACTTTGTGAATGCTGGACAGGCACTCTACCAGTGAGGTACATCCTACCTTTTATACTAATTTTTTGCACTAGTGAAAACTAGACTAGTGTGATATTAAGTAAACTAGGCTATTTGATGATAGATGATGTTAACTAATTTGAGGATTTTTTCATGTATTCTAAGTGTAGTTGTTGACCTTTAAAGAGAGACAGCAATTTGTTTCTAAGGTCAGTGTCCCTGTCTTTCTCTGTAGTACTACAAGCTTTTTGTATGTCAGCTTTCTTTTTTTTTCTTTTTAAAAAAAATATGGAACGCTTCACCTATTTGCGTGTTATCCTTCGCTTAGGGGCCATGCTAATCTTTTCTGTATTGTTCCAATTTTAGTATATGTGCTGCTGAAGCAAGCACATCAACTTTCAATTTGATATGAAAAGCATTCCTTAATGTAGGCGAGTGTAGCTTGGTTCTTTGTTGTTAAGAACCGATGAGGTGAGGGCTGGAACACCTGCTTAGCATGTATGAGATAGGGTAGGTTTATTTGTTATCACTGCAGAACTAAAACAATACAAGAAGACAGGGGAAGAAACCAACAATGACAGGCCAGCAAGTCCCTCAGTGGGGAAAGGATATGGAGACCTAGCCTGGAAACTTGAGTTGGATCCCTAGAACACACAGAAAGCTGGAAGGAGACAGCTTCCATAGAGTTGTCCTCTGACCTCCACATATGCACAAAGACAATAAATAATAAAAAAAACCAGCAGGGAAACTGATGACAGTAAGTTCTAACTCTTACATTGTGGAGAAATAATTCAGAAAGAGACTTCCTGAATGCATTTTCTGTGGAAAAAGTAAACCACTGTACCAGGAATGGAAAGATCATGAAGCCTTTAAGCATTCATTGCCCCTCCCCCCTTTCTTTCTTTTTGTAGACATTAACTTTTAAATAATTTTTTTTTTAACTCAAAGCAAGGCAATTGGCATTTTTTTCATACAGCAATAGTGGCTGACTTTGTAATAACCAATAGCGGATGGATGCTTAGGCCATCAGCTAGCTGCCATCACTGCAATTTAAGAACAAATTTTGTTTGTTTGTAAAAACTCATTAGCAAGTAGGTGATGAATGTTCTCAAATTTATATACAAAGCCTGAGAAAAATAGTTTACATTTGAAAAACAGGATTAGCTAGTAGACAGATTGAAATTTGTGAGATTACAATTAATTTAAGGTCCATTTCATTTCCTTCCTTCCTTTTTTTTTTTTTTTTTTAGGCAGTTATACTATTTTTTTTCCTATAAGTCTTTTGGGCTAAAACTGACAGAGTCTTGGCCATACCACTGATAGGCAAATAGTAATGTAGAAAATAACAGTCAAGGCACTTCCTTCTCAGTGCTAATTGCAGTGGCAAATCTAGGTTATAATTCATTTTTTTTTTGCATATCTCTTTTGAAGACTTCTTCTGAAACTTAAAACCTGATGTTTTCAGAGATATATAATTATCTGATATTATATATATAAGCAATCTGATTTTATGTATGTTATATAGTTACATTATAAATGATGCTTGTAAATGAAGTCCCTTTTTATTGTGTCCCCCTCCCTTTTTTTGAGACCATTTCTCATTCTGACTCTCTCTCTTGAGTGCAAAGATCACAAGGTGGAATCTCCATGCCTGGTTTGTTGTTGTTTTAAAGCAAGTTTTATTAAACACATTGTGTTGCTTACATACATTAAAGATTTGCATTTTAAAATATTTAGATTTTATAATTTTTGTATCTGGTCTTTTGGAATGGTTTTATATAAAATCTTTTTTTTTTAAAGATTTATTTATTATTATTATAAATGAGTACACTGTAGCTGTCTTCAGATACACCAGAAGAGGGTATCAGATTTCATTATGGGTGGTTGTGAGCCACCATGTGGTTGCTGGGATTTGAACTTACGACCTTCAGAAGAGCAGGCGGTGCTCTTACCCGCTGAGCCATCTCACCAGCCCTAAAATCTTTATACTAATTAGTATTTATGTATTATGCCCAATAAGTTGTTTATAACTGGGTATCTATGTTAACTGAATTACTTATATTGGAAATACTATTGCTTGGTAGATAAATTCTATATAGTAAATGCTAGGCTAAGTTTGAAGGTTAGGACTGTATTATTTAATCTCAAACTTTTTTTTTTTTTTGGACAGGTCTATTTCCTCACTATTAAATAAAAGATGTCTTTCTATACTGGGGTTGTCAATTCATGTTACTATTTAAAACTTGAATCAGTTTTGAAGTTACTTAAATTACTTTATTATAGAAAATTGGAAAATATAGGTAGAAGAGAGAGACATTTATAATCCTGCTACCATTGGTAACTACCAGTAATACCTTAGCATACATACCTCCAGATATTTTTCTGTATTTTATGTATACAGCACATACATAGATAAAGCAGATTTTCCCAACTTTAGATCTTTTGCTTCTCTTTAGAAATTCACTCCTTGCTCTTCAAATACCCAGATCTCTTATTATTTAGAACTCATTCTAAATTTCACCTCTCAAAAGAGATACCTTAATATCCAGAACGGCCTTTGTTCACCGTCTGCTGCTTGGTAGTACTGTAGCTGCTTGATCTTCTCCAACTGAATATACGATACAGGACAGTAGGGAAGGTTGTGTCTGTGCTATAGTCAGCACTGTAGCTATGTCCAGAGTGAACCTAGCATATGGAATGTATGTTTGTAATAAATTCAAGTGAATGAGTGTTAAATAAGAAAATGGTATCAGAATAAACCTGTGTTAAGTGGTCTGGAATAAAAGGTAGTATATGCTCTTGACCTCAGATTACTTACAGTCTAGAAGAAAGGTGGATAGTTAGGTATGTAGACTCTGGAATGGGAAGTGCTATGGTGGGAAGCGCAGCATTAGGTTGCTTTCGCTGTGTACTCTGTTAGGTGGGGAAGCTATCAGTGCAGGGCTTCTAGGAGAGGAGCAGTGTGAGCATTTTATAACATGATTTTTATGTCAATTTCTCTACTCCATTATTTATACTGGCTTAGTAATGTATGTATGACGTATGTAGCTATCAGAATTTAATCATCATATTAGGCAGTTTAGAGGATTTTTCTTTTGTTCTTTTAAAAGATACTGTCATGGCTATCTTTGTAGATCTTCCAGTCATTTCCCAGATAACTTTGACTTAGAATTGTTTTTTTCTGGATTTGGAGTTTATACATATATTCAAGGCTTTCACCACATTGTCATTTGTGAAAACTTTATTAGTTTTTTTTAATAAGGATTAAGGTTTTTGAGGTCTGAAGATTTTCTAGTTACCATCTATCTGTAATCTTTGGTAAGTGCTTCAGTAAGCACTCTGTTTTTTGTTTTGTTCCTCCATAAACCAGTGTAGAGAAGGACTTCCTGGTAGGATTCGAGGTGAAATGCAGTGTGGAGAGTGCTCTGTGCAGAGCCTGGTGCAGAGTAAGCACTGTTAGATAACTTCACACTGATTGCTGGGGTTTGCCTCTGTGCTTTCTTTTTATGTCTTCCTGTGTTGCCTTTTTTTTTTTTTTTTTTGGGGGGGGGGAGTTCAAGTCAGGGTTTCTCTGTGTTGTCCTGGCTGTCCTGGAACTCACTCTGTAGACCAGGCTGGCCTCAAACTCAGAAATCCTGCTTGCCTCTGCCTCCCAAGCGCTGGGATTAAAGGTGTGTGCTACCTCCGCCTGGCTGTGTTGCCTTTCTTTTACTTTTTCCCATGAAAAGAGGAAAAGGGCTTCTATTTCAGATCCTTTTTTGAGAGTCTTGCTTTTAGCGTCCAGACTAACTTTCAGTTCTTCATCTTTTTTTTTCTTTATTTACATGTCATACAATATCTCCTTTCCCAGGTTCCCCTCCAAAAAAAAAAAAAAAAAAAAAAAAAAAAAAAAAAAAAAAAACCCCAAAAAACAAACCCCTGTTCCTTCCCCCCTCCCCTTGCTCACCATCCCACCCTCTCCCGATTCCTGGCCCTGGCATTCCCCTACACTGGGGCATAGGTCCTCTCCTCCCATTGATGACTGACTTGGCCGTTCTCTGCTATACATATGCTGCTGGAGCCATGAGTTCCTCCATGTGTACTCTTTGGTTAGGGGTTTAGTCCTTGGGAGCTGTGAGGGTACTAGTTAGTTCATATCGTTGTGTGTCCTAAGGGGCTGCAAGCCCCTCAGCTCCTTGGGTCCTTTCTCTAGCTCCTTCATTGGGGACCCTGTGCTCAGTCCAATGGATGCCTGTGAGCCTCTCTATTCCTATATTAGTCAGGTTCAGTTCTTCATCTTTTTGTCAGTCTCCCAGACACTTGAAGTACAATGTGTGCTACCACTCCAGGCCCAAAAGGATATTATTGTAAAGTCTTAGTCTTTCCTGAAGAAAAGTAATGAACACTGTAAAGAGACACTGCAGGAGAAAGGGATGACAAAAAGCAAGACAGAAAAGGTGAAAAAGATTGGGAGGAAGGAGAACACTTGTGGAGAATAGGTGAAAGGTCAGAGTGGGAGTGGCCACCTGTGTCAGCAGTCTCTGTCCTAGAGTTGAGTTGCCTCTTCCTCCACCTTGCCGCTGCAGACAACATTGTTTTTAAGCCCATTTGACAGGTAAAATATTGTTTTATGGCTTAATTTGTCTTTGGCTCAACTGTGTGTACTATAATAATTAATAACTGACAGGAAAATGTGAAACAACAAACTTCAATTTAGATTTTATGTAACTAAATACTTCATATGGTGTAGCACACACTATTTCCATGTTTTATCTTTATTACAAGTCATATGAAATATATCCTCTGTGTTTGTGTGTGTGTGTGTTGCTGGGGTGTGTGTTGTCCATGGCCTTGTACATATTAAGTAAGTGTTACATACCATTTAATTATAGTTCCAACAATAACTCATTACCAGGTTTTCTGTTTTTTTGTTTTTGTTTTTGTTTTTGTTTTTTAGTATAATCTTTGACCCAGAATATTACTGTATTTTAAGATTTTTGTCTCATTTTTTTATTTCTAATGATAAAAAATGTAATAACATTCTCAGAAATTAAGGAGAGGTTTTTTAATTTTAGATCAAATACCTTAAGACACATGTATATTGACACTGGTCCTAGCAACTAACTTATTTTTAATTATTGTGGCCAGAAACAGCAGATGAAAATGGTAAAACCCAGAGAGCTGATGATTTTGTCTTGAAGAAAATAAAGAAGAAAAAGAAAAAGAAACACCGAGAAGA
This sequence comes from Montemys delectorum, assembly GCA_019843815.1. Lineage (NCBI taxonomy): Eukaryota > Metazoa > Chordata > Mammalia > Rodentia > Muridae > Montemys > Montemys delectorum. Next base: position 14,007 of record JADRCD010223610.1, read on the forward strand.
CATGAGAGGAAGACGCCTTAAAATGTACAATAAGGAAGTACAAACCGTCTGTGCTGGCCTGACCCGCATCAGCAAAGAACTTCTCACCCAAGGACAGCTAAATAGCACTTCAGGAGTTAATAAGGAGTCCTTCAGGTATTTGAAGGATGAACAGCTGTGCAGATTAAATTTGGGCATGCAAGAATATCGGGTGCCCCAGGGAGTACAGACACCTTTTACAACGCACCAAGAACATTCTATTCGCAGAAATTTCTTAAAAACAGGTACTAAATTTAGCAACTTTATTCATGAAGAACACCAGTCCAATGGTGGTGCTCTTGTCCTTCATGCATACATGGACGAACTCTCATTTTTGTCTCCAATGGAGATGGAGAGATTTTCTGAGGAGTTTCTTGCTTTGACATTCAGTGAAAATGAGAAAAACGCTGCCTACTATGCTTTAGCCATAGTGCATGGAGCGGCTGCGTACCTCCCAGACTTCCTGGACTACTTTGCTTTTAATTTTCCCAACACTCCAGTGAAAATGGAAATTTTGGGCAAGAAAGATATTGAAACAACCACCATTTCAAATTTTCATACTCAGGTAAGGTAAAATTATTGTTCAATTGGATAGTAAATACAGATTTTCAACAGTGTTAATTAACTTCATTGTGTTGCACAACACACCTGCACACATTATAAAAATTCCTCATAATAAAAGCACTTCAACCTGTCTTTTCTTTAAATTGTAATTCCTAACTGGTGAGATCGTTGGTGTGGGACTTGTACTTGCTTGAAGAAATGCTTTATACATCATATGAGTTTATGGAAATAAGCTTGAAAATGAATCCAGGCTAGTGTAGAGTATATGATTCAGACGTTGTAGCCTCGGGGTAATGCTAGTGAAGACTCTGATACTAGAATTTGAAAACAGAAGGGTGTTGGCTTATTTATTTAGCAGGTTTTGCTTAAGTTCTTTCTGTAACTTGTTGGCAGTCTGTCCCAGAAATACATCCCATTGGTGTGATTTGTGACTGGAGAGACCGCCATTGCCTCTGCTCCTTCTGCCTGTGCACTGTTGTAGGTAAAGACATTTTCTGATTGAAGCCTTGCTTGGGCAGTTAGGCTTAAGTCAGCAGGGAAACGTTCCTTTCTAACCAGTTTCTAGCCAAGGTTTCCTTTCAATGGAATTATTGTAGAGCATTAAAAAGAACAATAATGAATCTGAAGGTTTTTAAACATTTTTGTTTTTGTTTCTCCCTTTGCTTTTCTAAGATTGTAAATATGAATGGGCAACACTAGGTTTATACTGTAGATATTGCCGTTCAAGTTTAGTGGGGACTATTTCACTTTTTAAAGATTTATATAATCTGCTTTTTCAGGTTTTATAGTGATTTACTGCCATTCTTTTCCCTTAAAATTTTTTTTGAGGTAAATGAAGTTTCACAATCCGACTCTCAGCTGCTTCTGTTCTAGTGGGTTCAAGCTGCTTAGACTCACCTGAACCCTCCTCTAACTTGGATTTTTTTTAGTTAATCTTACCATCCTTGCCTCCAATGAGGGGAGTATCCAATTCAGATTTATGGGCTTCAGAATTTCTCTAATTGAAGTTCTCTCTGCAGTAGAGAGAGCAGGAGCAGCTAATCTGGAGAGGTCGCAAGAGGTCGCCCAAGATGTTGGAACTCCATGTGCAATAAAGGGCTTCGTCTTGGATTTTGGCCTTGTTACTGCAATCAGGTACCAAAGTACTGACTTTTGTAGTAGATTTTCCTTTCTTTTTCTTTTTTAAAGGAGTTTTTCCCTTTGAAAGTTAAAGAATCCTACTTTGATAAATATTGAAAAGGAGACAAGAAAACAGCTCTAATCTATAGTTAACGAAGTTACTGCTGAGAGCGGGATTTACATGTTCCATCACTTTTTTAGATTAGAGAAATTAAATACATTTTCTATTCTGACAGATCAGCAAGCATATCTACAAAATAAGCCAGAAATTTAGGGGGAGATAAGGTTTTGTAAAGGTGACTTTTTAAACTTTCACTTTAGTCTATAGATTGAGTTTGTATGTCAACAGACAATACTTTGACTAAATAAGACATCTTAAAATGGTATTCCCTGCTGATTTTTGTCTTCCAATTAATTTTTTAAATGGAGCTGACATTTAAATGACTGTACCAACAACTTACCTTGAGATTTACTTTGTGGTTTATAAAATAAGTACTTTTAAGGAATATGTTATATTATTATGGAATTAGATCTTATTGCTTTAGCCATGTAAGAGGATTGAAAACTGGGTCTTGTTGTGATTGTGCTCCAGTAACTTAAGTTTTGATTAGCCCATGGACCTTGAAATTTGCATTTGTAAAGTCTTTGAGGGATATGGAGATGGAAACTAACACATTAGTTCACATTTGTTTATGGCCTGTAGAAATGTTCATATCAAGAGTATTTGAAACAACCAGGAGGTAGGTAAGCACTTTGTCTCTGCTGTCCATTGAAGACACTGTTCATTTGTTATCCAGTCATACAGTCAGTAAGTAGAAGAGTCAGGATAGAATCCGCTTAATGTGACCACTGGGAGAGAGATTGCTGCTTCTAGTTGTCTAACATTGTGGTTATGAAGCTAAAATTGTATTTCAGTGTAAAGTAGGAGGAGCTTTGTTTTTAATATTTTTTAAAACAAATATGCTTAGATGCTGGGAATTAAGTGAACACACTGGGTATTTTGGAAATCTGTGTTCTGTAGTCTTATAAACTTCTGTCAAGCTATAAAGCCAAGTAAAAATTGTAGACTTTTTAAAAATTTGTTTTGGTCATAGTTTAAGCATGTAGCCATAATGATTGTTCATAACTGTATTTCAAGATAGGTTTCTGCTTTTATTGAGCCCCTACCAGCTACTGGACACTCAGTTCTTAAAAGGACTAACTGATGAATTTAGCCTAGTAGAGAGGTGCGTAAAGTGGCAGTTATAAAACAGTTTAAGAAGAATAGAGGTGTGCACAGGGAAACCTTATTGTTGAGGGAGCAGGGTTTGGTGATTAGATGGCATTTTAAAGCATGCTATGCTTAAGGAGGCTCTTAAAAGCATATCAGTACTTAACTTGGTGTCTTAGCTAGGGTTTTACTGCTGTGAACAGACACCATGACCAAGGCAACTCTTAGAAAGAACAACATTTCATTGGGGCTGGCTTACAGGGTCAGAGGCTCAGTCCATTATCATCAAGGTGGGAACATGGCAGCATCCAGGCAGGCATGGTGCAGGAGGAGCTGAGAATTCTTCTTCATCTGAAGGCTGCTAGCAGAATACTGACTTCCTAGAAGCTAGGATGAGGGTCTTAAAGCCCTTCCCCCACCACAGTGACACACCTATTCCAACAGGGCCACACCTTCTAATAGTGCCACTCCCTGGGCCAAGCATAAGCAAACCACCACACTTGGTAGGGTCATTGTTAAACAAAATGAATTTTTACCAGTGCAAATATACAGTCTTGAGAATGTGCCACATTTAGGGAGCTTTGAGTAGCGTGGTGAAGCAAAGGAACACTCTGGTTTTTTGTTAAGAGTGGTTAGAGTGAGAGAAGAGGAAGAGAGAGTAAGACTGAGGGGTGGGTAGTCGCAGGTGTGAAAAGCTCTGTATGATATGGTAAAACACTTTCTAAAGGTGATGGGCATTTTCTTTTTGGTTTTTTTGAGACAGGGTTTCTCTGTGTAGCCTTGGCTATCCTGGAACTTACTCTGTAGACCAGGCAGGCCTCAGAAATCCGCCTGCCTCTGCCTCCCAAGTGCTGGGATTAAAGGTGTGCGCCACCACTGCCCGGCTGATGGGCATTTTCTTTTACTTGTAAAGATTAAATGGTAAGATAGAGAATGAAAATGTGGGAGAAAATGAATTTGTAAACAAGAAAACTGACTAGGTTACTATAGTAACTAGATCAAAAAAGTTCCATGTTCAAACTGATAACAGTTTTGGAGAAAAGAATGAGATTTGAGAAATTATTTAGTAGAGGCTAAACTGGGTTTAGTGAAAGAGGACCAGTTTTAAGATTCGGCTTAAAATTGGAGTCAGTGATAAGGAAGGTTAATACAAAAGCTGGAGAGGGTGGAGGGTGGGTGCTGTAGTATTGAGATCTTTTGGCGTACTTCTAACTCCCACCCTATCTTTAGTGCTAGAGATTGAAACCAGGACCTTGTGTGCACTGGACAGATACTCTTCTGTGGAGCTAGCAGGTCCTGGCTGTTGGAGATATTTTGAATTGGAGGTGTATATTTGAGCTTATTTTTAGAAAGATTTCTTAGTAGCTGAGTCTGTGGGTCTGAGGTTGGGAAATGCAGGTTTTGGGTTAACATGTAGGCAGACCAGAGATGATGGTAGAATTGAGAAGAGGTGAAGATAGAGGGTAGTGGACCTACCTGTAAGTGTGAGAATTTGGGAAGAGACCCAAAAAGGAAGGCAGATGAGGATATGTTTCCTAGATTTTAACAGTAATGGGATGATAAAAATATAATATAGCTAGCAGATGGGATGGCTCAGTGATTAAAAATAGTTGCTGTGCAGTCATGAGACCTGAAGTTTGGATCCTATCACCTAGCTGGGGGTCTTGTAAACACTTGTAACTCCAGCTCATCCATCTGATGTTAAAAAAAAAAAAAAATCTTTAAAAAAAATTACACATGTTTGCAGACAAAAGCTCAGCATGGCTGTCTTCTGAGACGCTCCACCCAGCAGCTAACTTAGACAGATGCAGAGATTCACAGCCAAACATTGGATGGAGTTTGGGGAGTCTTATGGAAGAGTTGGGGGAAGGATTGAGGGCCCCAAAGGGGATAGGAACTCCACAGGAAGGCCAACAGAGTCAACTAACCTGGACCCTTGTGGGCTCTGAGAGACTGAACCACCAATAAAGGCTGGACCTAGGCACCCTGCACTATGTAGCAGATATGCAGCTATCTTCATATGGGTCCTGACCAACTGCAGTGGTGGCTATTCCTAAAGCTGTAGTCTGTCTGGGAATCCATTCCCCCTAATTCAGCCGTCTTGACTGGCCTCAGTGGGAGAAGTCCTAGCCCTGCATGTGCCAGGGTTGAGGGATTTCCAAGGGAGTGGTCCTCTCAGAGGAGAAGAGAAGGGCCCTAAGGGGAGGGACTGTGTGTGTGTGTGTGTGTGTGTGTGTGTGTGTGTGTGTGGTACTGGGAGGGGGTACAGTGATTGGGATGTAAAGTGAATAAATTGAAAAAAATTACACAGCATGTGATGGATCAAGTAGGATAAAGATGAAAAAGTGTTAGGCTTACAAGTTAGGAATTTAATTGGAAACATCATCAGGACTAGTGCTTTGCAAAATGCTGGGATAATGGCAGTGGTGGTGGAGCTTAAGTATTGTAAATTGTAGTTTTTCTTTAGAACCTTGCTATCAAAGTGTGCTTGAGTGTTTTTGGCAGCACCACAGTACATGCTAGAAATGTGTGCTCTTGCTTTTACTGAGATCTTTCAAATCAGAATCTGGATGTTTGAAGGTTTCTGAGATGATTACTAAGCACATGATGATTCATTCACCAAGCACTGCTTTAGAGTTTTGTCCTCTAGCAGGAGCAGGCTATCAATATGAACAGCACATTCCAGGCAGGGTTTACCTGATGAATGGTAAGGAGAGTAGGTTAAATAGTTATTAAGTAGTTTAAGCCATCCCAAGGTGGTTTGGGAACTCCAGCATTCCAGATTACCACAATCAAAGAATTCTTATCAATTAGCCTTTTAGAATCTTTAACCTAACCTCAGGCACCTCTTTTTTCTCCCCTGGGAACTTCAGTTGATGAAGTAAACTGGGATTGTTTCATGTAAGAAAAGTTAAAGTTTCTATTACTTTTATATTTTTTAGTTACTGTATTGGGTCAAGGTATGGTCCATGTATAGGCTGTTTTTCTTTTCTTTGTTTTTACTTATTTTTAAAGATTTTATTTATTTTGTTTATATGAGTACACTCTGTCTTCAGACACACCAGAATTGGGTATGGGATTCTGTTACAGATGTTATGAGCCACCATGTGGTTGCTGGGAATTGAACTCAGGACCTCTGGAATAGCAGTCAGTTTTCTTAACTGATGAGCCCTCTCTCCAGCCTCCTCCCTCCCCCCCCTTTTTTTTAAACATTTTATAATCATTAAATATTTTAACACTTCAGGAGGTAAGTTCATTATGTCAATTGGAACACCAAGCTGATCCTTGTTTGCTTACTTAACTCCTAGGGACTGACTGCTAAAGGATAGCATGAATTTGAATTTCTTTGTGAATTTGAATTTCTAAAAGACCATGCATATATTAAGACAATAAGATGTTTTTATAATTCTGTAATAAGAGTATTAATTTTTAATTTTTAATTGGTCATTGGCTAAGTCCCAGTTTTGGCCAAAAATGTTTGAATGTTTGTCTACTCTTTAGGTCAGTTAATGGAGAAATTTCTATGTTCACATGTATTAATATGTATTGTTCACATAGAAATGCCTTTTTTTCTTAAAAAATTTTATCTACATACATTTTGAGAATCAATATGATTTTGATCTTTTTAATTAGCTATAAATTATAGCAATAGTATTAGATATCTAAAAACTTGTAATATTTTAGGCTGAATTGTTACAATTCTACAATAAAGGCTTCGGTCCTTAGTGCCCTGTGTTATTGTAGACCTGTGATAACCGAGGAACTGATAAAAGCTCAAGTCTTTTTAAGGATCACAGGCCTTAGGAAAAAGGAAGTTGTTTTTAAGTCCTGTATCCCTTGTATCCTAGGTGACAGTATTTTGGTCATAATACTTTGTCACCTTCGCAAGATTAAATAATTGCAGATCCTTAACAAGGAATTGTTTTTTCCTTTCTCTGAATGGTACAAAAGTCTAGGGCTTGGGGCTTAGAAAACTATCATGTGCATATAATTTAACTGAGAATCTTATTCTATCTTAATATGTATTGGGCTTTGCCTGACCACGTGTCTGTACACCATGCACATGCCTGGTGTTTGCAGATGCCCTGAAACTGGAACTGTAGTTGGTTTGCGCTGCCATATGGTGCTGGGAATGAATGGATCCTAGGTCTTTGGAAAGAGCAGCTAGTACTCTTAACCTCTGAGCTGTCTCTCCATCCTCATGCAGCCTGCATTTCTAACATTCCTAGGTAGTGCTGATGACTCTAGAAGGCCACAGGTCTTGTAAAGTTTATGATGACTTCCACATGAAAACAGCAACAAGCTGTTAATATAGTAATGTTAAAATGGGGATTTTTTTAAAATTAGATATTTTCTTTATTTACATGTAAATTTCTCCTTTCCCAGTTTCCCCTCCAAAAAACAAACAGACAAAAACAACAAGAACAAACCCCTGTTGCCTACCCCCTCCCCATGCCTGCCACCCCACCCTCTCTCACTTCTTGGCCCTGGCATTCCCCTACACTGGGACACAGAGCTTTCACAGGGCTGAGGTCCTCTCCTCCTATTGATGATTGAATTTGCAATCCTCTACTATACACATGCTGCCAGAACAATCAGTCCCACCATGTATAGTCCTTGGTTGGTGGTTGGGTCCCTGGGAGCTCTGAGGGTACTAGTTAGTTCATATTGTTGTTCGTCCTAAGGGGCTGCAAACCCTTCAGCTCCATAGTTCCTTTCTCTAACTCCTTCATTGGGGACCGTGTACTCAGTTCAATGGATGGTTGTGAGCCTCTACATCTGTATTAGTCAGGTATTGTCAGAGCCTCTCAGGAGATAGCTATATTTAGGCTGGCTTGTCCTTCCTTCAGTCTCTGCTCCATAGTTAATCTCTGCAACTCCTTCTGTGGGTATTTGGTTCAAGATGGGGATTGTTTTAAACGTCACTGAGATGAAAGGGAATGCATGAAGAAGGATGATCGATGTATATGTGCTGCAGAGCAAATGTTCATATTTTAAGTTCTGTTCTTTTCTTCTCCCCAAAGAATTTCTGTACTTAGGATTGGAGATTTCATTGAAGGCCATACTTAAAAAAATTGTAGTAAGTCCAGGACAGCCAGGGCTATACAGAGAAACCTTGTCTCAAAAAACAAAAAAACCCAAAAAACTCAAAAAACCCCAAAACAAAAAAAAAAAAATTGTAGTAAGACATGTTTTCCACTTGACCTGAGTAAGAGCATACATATAAAAGGGGTTTTTTTTTTTTGTTGGTTTTTTTTTGTTTTTTGTTTTTGTTTTTTTGAGACAGGGTTTCTCTGTGTAGCCCTGGCTGTCCTGGAACTCACTCTGTAGACCAGGCTGGCCTTGAACACAGAAATCCACCTGCCTCTGCCTCCCTAGTGCTGGGATTAAAGGCGTGCGCCACCACTGCCCAGCTCATATAAAACTTGATTTGGGTAGCAAATGTTACTTTTGTAATAGAAATATTCTAAAAAATAATATTCTGTAGGATTGGACTATCCAACTTTAATGTCTTATTTTAGAGAATAAAAAAAAATTATTTGGCTATCATATGTTAGGATAAAGCTTATTAGCTCTCCAACCTTTGATTAATATATTGACATTTTTGTAATATTGACAGTTGTGATCAAGAATGGAATTAGTAGAATAGTATGTAATTGGGAAATAGCTAAATTCTTGAGGAGCTCTAAGCATTAGTACATTGTATAAAAGGGAAAAACAAATACTTGAAAGTTGCTGCCTTCAGAAAATAGAACAGCATACATAGATAGCAAGTTTGATTATTTTGTGTAGTTCTTGGTACAGCTTGTAGTAAACTCACTTTGACCCACTCAATGCTTTTCCATGGAATGTTTTAAAGAATGTTTTCATAGGTCACAAAGTTAGGAAGATTGCTGGCTTGCTTTTTCCTTTCTGTTTTTTAAACAATCAGCTTAAATAGGCTTTTTTCCTGAAGTACAAGTTCTATGGAACAATCCATCCCTCATATACAAGGTTTTCAGTTTGATGATATATTTCAAGCTTGGTGTTGTTCTGAGTATTAACAGGTGGTTTTAGAAATTGTGTATTGGATACACAGTGGGACTAACCTAATTCTCAGAAATGATATAGGAAAATGCAATGTTAAGTTTGTAACCTAAAGAACCATATGTATGTTGACATAGAGCAGTGTGTACAGAGAGGTTGTTGGTTAATATTTGGTGGCTATCACAAATGTACCAGGTTCTTTGACTGCATGCTAAGTGTGAGTAGTTCCCCACTGTTCTCTCCCCATATTACTGAGGTGGGTTTTCTCTGTTGCCATTGTCTTGCTTTCCCGGAAGCTTTCCTTTGTTCTCCTGTGCTCTCTTTGCTTACCTCCTTGTAATACTGCTCATATGTTTCTTCTTCCACCCACTCTGCTGTGATATACTTTAGAAAAATGATAGAACTCAGCTTGTTTATTGCTTTCATAGACAATACTTGTCATTATCTCAGATTTTTTTGTAGCTTCCTATTCATTACATCTGGAGTAAGTCTGAGATACATGCCCCAAATGACTCAAATTCTGCAATCGGAAATTTTAAGAGGCATTTGTTTTACATCACATGCTATCTATCACTACTATAATTCTTTTCATTTGATATGTAGGTACAGTCTTAGATTTTTCATAACATCATAAACTGAGACATAATCTTGTCTAACATCTATATAGTACAAAATTATTTTAAAACCCCCCTTGAGGTTGATAATCAGTTGTTTGGGACTGTCTTTTTATAAGGTTTTATGAAAACTTGGAAGCATTGCTTAGGAAAGTCAGCTTATTTGCCTGTGGCCTATTCTTCAGGACTGAAAATTTAGTGTTCTCCCTCTCCCTCTTTCTTCCCTCTCCTTTTCTCTCCCTCCCTCCCTCTCTCTCTCCTCCTCCTCCTCCTCTTCCTCTTCCTCCTCATCCTCCTCCTCGTCCTTCCCCTCTCTCTCTCTCCCCCCTCCCCCCCACCCCATTTGCATATATGTGTCCAGAAGTCAACATCATATATCTTTCTCAGTTATTCTTCATCTACTTTTTTTGAGGCAAGATCTCTCACTGAACCTAGGAGCTCACTAATTTAGCTAGACTAGCCAGCCAGTGAGCTCTAAGGATTCACCTGTGTCCTCCTCCCTGGCCCTGGATTTATAGGGTTTTGGGGATCTGACATCCGGTACTCACACTTATGTAGCAAACACTTTAAGGCCTGAGTCATCTTCCCAGTCCCTCACCCCTTGTGGTCTGTTAGAGAAGGTACTGCATTAACTACTCTTCTATTTGTGTTCTAGGTTCTGACCCTCAGCCTACTTCTTTATTATTTATGCTTTTGAGCCAGGGTCTTATGCTTTCCTGACTGGCCTCTAACTCACTATGTAGTTGGACTTCTAACCCTCCTGTCTCCTTTTTGAATGTTAGGACTGCAGGTAGGGTCACCAGGTCTAGTATATGCAGTGCTGAGAGCTGAACATAGGCCTTCATGCATGCTAGATAATCACTCTATCATGAGCCCCCATTGTTTAAAAATATACATAACATAAGCTTTAACATTTTGACCATTAAAGACTGTGATTCTGTGGAATTAATAATTCCGAATGTTATATAATCATCATCACTGTTCATTTCCAGAGATTTTTTCCACCACCACAAACAGAAGCTACCCATTTGCTTAGGATTTTCAGTAATAATAAGCCATCCCTACTTCTCCAACCTTTGCCTCCTCCATTTTAAATGAAAAGAGGGTATATACATGATAACATGAATTGCTGCTTTGTATGTGTTCTTTAAAAGACAAGTTTTTCTTTTAATTCTAAAGCAGATCTTTGTCTTGAATTTATTGTTTATAATTTTTATCAATTACATACTTTACTAAAATGTATACTTTGAGAGACTCCAGTTATATTTGGGTTCTAGTACCAGAGAGGCTAGCAACCTTGATCTTCTGTGGAAAGAGAGGGAGATGGATGTGGGTATTCACAGCACACTTTTCATTGTATATTTTTATCCTGGTAGATAGCCCAATGGCTATCACCTTAGAAACTTGTTTATACTGGTAGTTAGACTTGTGAGTTACTTTTGTCTGACTCATGTCTAGTTTATGTCCTCATGATTATCACTCTGGTTCTAGGAGCCTGACTTTGTATTTTCTTTAGCCACTTAGTAGGGAAAAGTCTCAGGTAATCCCTGTTTCTTTAGACAGAAGACCTGCATTTGATATACCACCATAATTTAAATAGGAAATATGCTCAGAGGTCGACTACAAATTCTGGTTAGTCCACTTGCCCCACTTCAGGAGAAAGAAACAGAGTACCCACCACAGCATGAAAATAAAATGACACATTCTACTGTGGTGGCTTGTATATGCTTGGCCCATGGGAAATGGCACTATTAAGGAGGTGTGGCCTTGTTGGAGGATATGTGCCCTTGTATAGGGCTCCTCGTGCTTAAGCTCCTCCCAGTGTGGAAGAGACCTTCCTCCTGGCTGCCTATAGAGGAGGAGGAGTCTTTCCTGGTTGCCTTTGGATCAGGATGTAGTACGCTTGACTCTTCCAGCACCATGTCTGCCTGCACACTGCCGTGCTTCCTGCCATGATAATAATGGACTGAATCTCTGAACCTGTAAGCCAGCCCCAGTTAAATGTCCTTTACAAGAGTTGCCTTGGTTATAGTTTGTTTGTTTCTTTTTTTTTTTCTTTTTCTTTTTCTTCTTTTTTTTTCCGAGACAGGGTTTCTCTGTGTAGCTCTGGCTATCCTGAAACTCACTCTGTAGACCAGGCTGGCCTCAAACTCAGAAATCTGCCTGTCTCTGCCTCCCAAGTGCTGGGATTAAAGGAGTGCACCACCACCACCTGGCTATAGTTTCTCTTCACAGCAATGAAATCCAAACCAAGACAACTACTATATCTCATGGATTATTCTTTATGATCCTAGTTTTGTTTCAACAATGTTGTATGAGAATTATGTTGATGAACAAAACTAAATCATTGATTGTTACCTTCTGTATTGAGGGTATTGGATATTGGATATTACAGTTTTCTTGTTCTTGGGCATTTGCTGTTTTATAATATTGTCGTGTTGTAATTATTGGTGTAAAGGTCTATCCACATGTATATCCTGATATTTCTACTTTTTTTTTTTTCTAAAAATTCACAGCTGTTACTTGCTAGGATTCAATTGCTCAAATAAGACCTCACATGTAGGAAATCTTTGCTCTATGGTGCCATTTGGTTGGTGGTTCAGGTAGGTCTGGAAGTCTAGATTAGATAATTTTCAATTTGTAAAGGTATTGTTCCAATGTCTTTTAAACTTCAAAGTTTCGGTTGAGGAACCCAGTGTTGTCATTTCTGATCCTTTTTGGGCGCCTTTCTCCCCACCACTCCCTCTATCTTTGGACATTTTCAGCATTTCTTTATTACACAAATTGAGAATATTAAGGATAATGTGCTTTGAGATAAGATCTCTTTTTTTTTTGTTTTTTGTTTTTTTGTTTGTTTTGTTTGTTTTTTTGTTTTGTTTTGTTTTTTCGAGACAGGGTTTCTCTGTGTAGCCCTGGCTGTCCTGGAACTTACTCTGTAGACCAGACTGGCCTCGAACTCAGAAATCTGCCTGCTTCTGCCTCCCAAGTGCTGGGATTAAAGGCATGAGCCACCACCTCCCGGCTTTACTTAATTTTTTAATCTCATTTTTAATCTCATGCACACATACATACATACATAGCATGCCCATGTGTAGGTCAAAGGGCAATTTAGAGATTATTTTCCATCTACTGAATATGAGTCCTGGGCATTGAACTCAACCCATTAGACCTGATGGCAAATGCCTTTACCCTTGGAGCAACTTTTTGGCCTTAATTTCCTTTTTTAAGTGAGTACTTGTTATATTGCTGTGGCTGTTTTTAATCTCTTGGGCTCAGGTTGGTCCTCTACTTTTGTTCCATTTTTTTAATTATATATTTTTCTTTTTGTTCTGCTGTTTCCTTTTTCTACTGTAGATGAATTTTAGCTAAAATGGGTTGAATTTGATACGTTTCATTCTTGTTTGCTGTTGCTTTTAAAATAATTTTGTTACTCTGTCACGGATGAAATTATTTTAATTAAGTTAATCAGATTTTCTTTTCTGCTTTGTCTCTACAAATTCTGTTTGTCTTAGTGTTTTATTATATTATAGGTTTTTTTTTTTTCAAAAGTGATCTGGTGTTCTGTTCATATTTAAACATGAGTTACCACAAAAGTGGTCAGAAAACCAGCAGTCACATAGGTGGGACTTACCAGTTTGTTACTCAGTAAGGAATCCATAGTGTTGTGAGTAAAGCTCTAACTATCAGTGTTTTTTTCCTCTGGGGCTTTTAATTTCTATAGTTAAAAGCCATTACATTTTGCCAGGGAGTTAGAATATGTTATACCTCTTTCTTCAGACTCTTCCTTCCTTCCTTCTTTCCTTCCTCCCTTCCTTCTTTCCATTTGAGACAGGGTTTCTCTGTGAATCCCCAGCTGTCCTTACTCACTCTATAGACCAGGCTGGCCTCAAACTCAGAGCTAGTGCTAGTAGTTCTTATATTTTTCTCCCTCTTTACACTTGTTCTCAGATTTTAGCTTACTGTTACTTTAAAGGACATTTTATACTCTGTATTATAGTGTCCCATTTTTTATTTTGAAGACCTCTCAGTTTACAATTAAATGTTTTAGATTAGTTTATGTCTTTCCCCACTAGACTATAAGAAGTCAGGAATAGGTTTGGTTTGCTGTATCTGTGTTGAGGTAGTCCTGGTACATAACATAAATTTATAGTAAATGAATGGTTTGGGCTTTTTATAATTCTTTTTTTTTTTTTTTTAAAGATTTTATTTATTTATTATATGTATACAATGTGGCTGTTTTCAGACTCTCCAGAAGAGGGCATCAGATCTCGTTACGGATGGTTGTGAGCCACCATGTGGTTGTTGGGATTTGAACTCAGGACCTTTAGAAGAGCAGTTGCTGCTTTTAACCACTGAGCCATCTCTCCAGCCCCTATAATTCTTATTCTTTAAGGTTATATAAATCTACTTCCTTAAAGTTCTTAGTCTGTTTTCTGTTGCTATCACAAACTGGCAAAGACCAGGTACATTATAAAGACAAAAGGTTTTAGGTCATTGTTCTGAGGATTCGAGGGCATGTCACTGGCATACGTTTGGCTCCATTCTGGGTGAGTATGATCAGTGGCCATGTGGCAGAAGGGTTCAGAGAGGTACCAGCTCATTTTTAACAGTCCCTTAGGAGCATTCTGTGTCCAGTGTCAACTTCCTGTGACTATGGTACTCTCTGTAGGAGGTGATACCCAGTGTCTGATTATCTCCTCAGCAACACCACACTAAGATGGAGCTTTTTCAGCGTCCTTTAGGGGACAGACAGGCCTCAAAGTATTAGATGACTGTTGTGTTCTCTTTGGATCTTTTATCAATATTCGAAATATACTTTTAACTTGTACTTCTCCTCACTTGTCTGGTTTGCAAGTATCTAATCACCATAATTATTCTCTTTTGGTTGTATTGTAGTGGTAGATTATTTTTCTTTTTTAGTTTTTTTTTTTTTCCCCTTAAGTGCAGGTCAGGCTATAATATGCCAGTGTCATCTGTGCCACCAAAATGACCATAATAGAGAATGCACATATGGTGACTAGGAAAGGATGTTTTCCTTCTGTGATAGTCCAAAGTTTAGCACTATTGCTTTACCTTATCCAGGATCCTAGTTCTTCTGTCTTTAAGTTTGGCCATTCCTTCTTTATTGTATGCTTAGATGTACCTGGCTTTATAGCACTCAGCGTTCTGGTAGCAAAGAAAGAGGAAATGAAAGCCAAGATAGTTCCTTAGAAAAACTGCATTTTTAACTTGCCCTCCTAGTGGCTATAACTTAACCACAGGGTATACTTAGTTGCCAGGGATCCTAGCTCACTGGCCATATGCCCAGGAAATTCTCACTAAAAAGAAGAAAGACAGAATACTTAGGAATAATTAGTGGTTTGGTTTTTGGCATCAAATTCACTCAGTTGGTACATGTTACTGTGCTTATAAATGCTGTTCACAGTCTGGCTTGTGTTACTAATTAATTTAAATAACAAAAATTTGCATATGTTAGAAGTTTTAATCAAGTGACAGTGTTGATCAATAGCTCTTCTTTCTCTCTCTCTTTGCCAGGGTATAATGGTTGATTACTGTGTTTCTGTCCATAATATACATACATTCAACAAGTAGTTACATGAGGCATGTTAATTACACATACATTGCAGTGAATGGTAGACTTTATATTTAAACATGTTGCCTGTTTTCTCCTATGAGTTCTTTAATTTGTTTTTTGTTTGTTTGTTTGTTTGTTTTTTGAGTGAATGTTTTTCTTTGTAGCCTTGGCTGTCTTAGAACTTACTCTGTAGAGCAGGCTGGCCTTGTGCTCAGAGATCGTATCTGCTTCTGTCTTTAGTGTTTGGAACTAAAAGCATTCACCACATGCCCAGCTGGTAAACTTTTTTCTACTAAGGACTGCATAGTATTTTAGGACCGTACTGCCTCTATTTAAATTGGGGTATATAAACTTTTAATACAAAGACTGTGTAGTATCTGCCTCTATCTCGCATCATACTGCTTCATTCTGCCATTGTGTGTGAGTAGAAGAGAATGGGTAGGAGGATTTCCAGTCCAATTTGGCAGTCCTGGGTCTGGTCTGTTAGAGATGCCAGCATTTGGTCTAAATTAACAGCTTATGTTTCTTTCCTTATCAACCATTTGTTAACTTTTTAACCAGTGTTTTGGTAAGGTGCATTCTGGTTAACTTCTTTTCTCAAACTTAATATTCTTGATTGTTATTCGAAATGTTTTTTTTTTTTTTTTTTTTGGTTTTTCAAGACAGGGTTTCTCTGTGTAGCCCTGGCTGTCCTGGAACTCACTCTGTAGACCAGGCTGATCTCGAACTCAGAAATCCACCTGCCTCTGCCTCCCAAGTGCTGGGATTAAAGGCATGCGCCACCACTGCCCGTGAAATATTATTCTTAAGTTATTGTAGTTGTCTTCTCTATGGCTTAGTTGCTCTCTTTTTTCCCCTTTCTCTGTGTGGTCCTCTCATCTCAGCTGTTTTTTAGTTTGACAGTTTATTTACTTGTCTTTGCTCAAATATTCGTAACCTTTTAATTTTTTGACCTTTGTTTTTCTATAGTTTTTTAAGTCTTAGTAACTTTAAAATTAGACTTAGATAATACCAGTGATTTTACTTGTATGTATGTTTGTGTGCCATTATTTGTGCCGGATGCCTGCCTGCATAGGCTGGAAATGGATATAACATCCCCATTACAGAGAGTTATGGAGAGTTGTAACCTGCCACGTGGGTGCTAGGAATCAAATATGGATCCTCTGGAAAAACAGCTAGTGGTCTTAATCACTGATTCATCTCTTCATACTCTTTTCTAAATATTTACCTCTATTTTGTAATTATCTTAAACCTTAAATAATAACATGAGATATGATTTTTTTTTTTTTTTGGTTTTTCGAGACAGGGATGAATACTTTTATTTAAAGGTTTTTGCAGTTAAAATATAATTATATCATTTCCCCCTTCTTTTTACTTCCTCCAACACTTCCTAAGTACTCCCTTTGCTATCTCTTACATTTGTGGCCTGTGTTTTACATGTAAATACTCTCGCACGCACACACACATGTTCTTAAATACATAAATGCAACCTGGTTAGTTCATACTGGTGTGTGTGTGTGTGTGTGTGTGTGTGTGTGTGTGTGTATTATTTCAGGTTTGACCATTTGGTATTGGGTAACCAATTGGGGGCTCTTCCCTGGGAAAGTCATTTTCTTCTGCTGTCAACATTCTATGTTGCTTGTAGTTCTCTGTATAGGGTTTAGATTCCCTTCTTCCACATTAGCCTATTAGTGTTGTCTTTGTTCAGGTCTTAGCTAGGTAGCCATGTTGGTAGCTACATCATAGGTGTAGCTTCTCTGACATTTCTAGGAGGCACATTATCACAGCAAACTTCCCGTTCTTTCCTTCCTCCTTCTCCTGTGCTCCCTGAGCCTTAAGTGCAGGAGTTGTATTGTTGATGTCTAAGTTGGAGCTGAGCACCACATTGTCCCTTGTTCTCATTTTAATTGGTTATGGTTTTCTATAATGTTCTCCATCTGTTGCATGGAGAGATTTCTTTGATGAGGAACAAGACTTATTCTTATTTGTAAGAAAAAGAAGAAGGATATTTAGAATGCCTTTAGGGATTATGCTGGTTTAGTAAAGTGGTTATTGTAGGTTCTCCTCCATGATCCTTGCTTTCATTAGCCCCATAAAGTTAGCTAGGTGTCTAGTATGAGGTGTGATTTTCCTCTTTTTGAACAGGCCTTAATTCCAACTAGAGAGTTGATTGAAGTGGAAGGAAGTTTCTGGGTATGTGAGGTGATACAGTCTCACATGGTGTTTTGCTGATGCAGATTTATGTGGTAAGCCTGACTCAATGGTATTTTGCTGAGGCAAGATCCATGGGAGGACATTATGTTTGGAGAAAGTTTAAATAGGACTCAGTGGACAATGATGGGGCCCTTGCATAGCTAGCTTTGCAATGCTTTGTTGGTCTTCTATCTGTCTTCATCTTTGCTGATCTTCACTTCATTGAGAGAGGCACAACAGAGAACTTCTGGTAGCCTGGCCAGTCCTGGTCACTCCCAGTGACTCATGCCATTTGGTGGTGGAGGCCTGGCAGTTTCTGCTGGATCATGCTACTGCTGCTGATATGTGTTTGTTATCCTGACACTACTGAACTGAACTACTGGTATCCTGACAAATGGAGATTGAAATCACCCCAAGGAACTACTTTACTTCTAAACAGGTCCACATCTCCTTGTCCTATTTACCATATTTTTTCCCCTATCTTTGGATGATGGGCTAAAAGGGGGGGGTCAAAACTTTTAAAAACCCTTATTAAAAATAAGTTTTAAGAAATCTAAGCCTACAGTTAATGGTTACTGACAAGATACGTGTGCCACTATTGTACTGTTATGTCTATTGGGCCATACTGGTTATTGTAATTCATAGGTATCATAACTGGGTAGGACTGTTTGTTGCTTCCCCTCCTTGGAATCTTCCATGAGCCTTCTGGTAACATGAAGGAGGCTTTCTGGTAAGGTGTATCTCTGATTCTCTAGGACCTATGGCTAGAGTACATGGTGTCCAGCCATAAGAATTTATCTTCTATCTCTGGAAGGCAACTAAGGGCAACAAGATACCCTGTAATATTTTAGGAATCTTTTAGACAGCACTGACCAGCAATTCAGAAGGGGTCTTACATGATATTTGGGGTTTTGTTACATAGTTTATGGCTCTTGGAAGCAGCATTGCCAGCCCAGATGGAAATTTTAATTTAAATTATATATGTAAACATATATATTAGTATACTAGTATAATATTACATACTAATATCATATGTTATATTATCATAATATATTGGCACAGGTGTAGTCTATGTGATTTTCGGCAGATAGACAATAATGTCTTATGAGTTTTCCAGACATCCTTACTGCTATTTTACCCATCTCCCTTCATCTGTATTTATCGTTCTTCTTGTCCCTAATTAAAGCACTCCTTTTCCTTTTCCCCTTCAAATCACTTTTACCTTGTTATGCAGAGCTCTATTGTCTCCTCCCCAACCTAAGTTTTATTTTCCTGGCTTCTGTAGTTACTTGAGGTTATGTATGTGTCTTAGTCTGTGTTCCATTGCTGTGAAGAGACACTATGACCACGGCAATTCTTATAAAAGAAAGCATGACTTGCTTATAGTTTCAGAAGTTTATTCTTAGCATGGTGGGAAACATGGAAGCATGTAGGCATTCATGGTGCTGGAGAAGTTGTTGAGAGTTCTTTCTTTCTATCCTCAGGCAGCAGGGAGGGGTGGGGGAGGGAGGGAGAGGGAGAAAGAGAGAGACAGAGACAGACAGGCACACACACACACACACACACACACACCCTCCTAAGTAGTGCTACTCCCTGATGACTGAACATTCAAGTATATGAGCCTATAGGGGCCATTCTTATTCAGACTGTGCATATCTGAACATTTGGAGCTAGGAACCACAGAAGAGAGACTCTTTCTGGGCATGGGTTACCTCATTCATGATACCTGTTCTAGTTCTATCCATTTACCTACAAATTTCATGATTTAGAATTCCACTTTTCTTTACAGCTGAAGAGTGTGCCATAGTGTGTATGCACCACATTTGCATTATCCATTCATCAGTGGAGGGACATTTAAATAGTTTCCATTCTTAACCATTGTGAACAGAGTGACACTGAGTGTGTATGAGCAAGTATCTTGGTATAGGATGGCTAGTCCTTTAGGTGTATAATAAGGAGTGTTATAGCTTGGTCATATGATAGATTCAATTTTAGTTTTTGCAGATTCTCCAAACTGACTTCTAGAGTGGCTGCCAGTTTGCAGTCCCACCAACAATGAATGAGGGTTCCCTCTTCCTCACATTCTCTCCAGCATTTGTTGATGGTTGTTAGGTTGATGTTTGCCATGCTGACTTGGGTAAGAAAATGTCTCACTGTTGTTTTGATTTGCATTTTCTTAACTGCTAAGGACAATGAACATTTTTTTTGAGATTTTTTTTTTAAAGATTTATTTTTATTTATTTTATGTGTATGAGTACACTGTAGCTGTACAGATGGCTGTGAGCTATCATGTGTGTGGCTGCTGTTGATCTCAGGACCTCTGCTGGCTCACTCCGGTGTAATTTGCTGCAGCTGTCTTCAGACGCACCAGAAGAGGGCGTCCGATCTCATTATGGGTGGTTGTGAGCCACCATGTGGTTGCTGGGATCCGAACTCAGCACCTTTGGAAGAGCAGTCAGTGCTCTTACCCGCTGAGCCATCTCGCCAGCCCTTGAGATTTTTTTAAAAGCCGTTTTTATTCTTTTAAGAATTTAGTTCGGAGATCCCAAGGCCACTTTTTAAATGGGTCTTTTATTTTTATTATATTTTATTTTCTTAGTTCTGCTGGCAACATGCTTTCTTGTTCTGTAAGGCTCTTCTTCATTTGAGTGTCTCTTTAGCTATGCAGAAGCTATGTAGAGGTCCTATTTGTCACTTGTCTCAGTTTCTGGGCAAATCATACTCAATTTAGAAAGTTCTTCCTTATACCTATATCCTGTAAGTTCTGCCTATATTTTCTTATAGCAGTGTTGGTACTTCAGGCTTCTTCATATTTAGGTTTTTGATTCATTTGAAGCTAGTTTTGTGCAAGTTGATAGATATAGATCTAACTTAATTCTCCCACATCTAGTATTCCCAACACCATTTACTGAAGATGTTCTCTTTTCTCCAATATAAGTTTTTGGCAATGTTGTTGAATTATCAGGTGACTGTAGATCTATGTTTGGGTCTTTTGTTTTATTCCATTGTTTTATTCTTTGTCCTGGTACTGTGCTGTGGAACAGTAGACCCTCCAGCATTGTTCTTTTTGCTTAGGATTGTTTTGGTTATCCAGAGTCCTTTGTGGTTCCATTTAATTTTAGGAGTGTTTCAAATTTTGTGAAGAATGAGATGGGGATTTTGATGGGATTGTATTGAACCTGTGAATGGCTTTTGATAAGATGTGCATTTTCACAGTATTAATTTTATCAACCCATGAGCATGGAGTATCTTTCTCTACATTTCCTTCACAGGCTTAAAGTTTACACTGTGTAGGTCCTGTACTTCCTTGGTTAGGCTTATTCCTAGATATTTCATTTCCTTGAGGCTGTTGTGAATAGGAGTGGGGCCATGATCTTTTCCTCTGTATGTTTGTTATTGGTGTATAGAAGAGCTATTAATTTTTGAAGGTTGATTAATTTTTGTGGTTGATTCCTGCCACATTGCTGAAATGATCAATTATTTCTAGAAGTTTTCTGGTAGAAATTTTAGGGTCTCTTAGGCCTGCTATCTTGTCATCTGCAAACAGGGATAGATTCCTTTCCTTTTCTGTTTGTCTCCCTTTAGTTTCATTCTCTTGGCTTATTATTGTTCAAGCTAGTGTTCTGAGCACAATATTGTATTTTCTTGGGCATCACTTAGGCATTTATTATTATTTTTTTAAAGTTCATTGAGCTGTTTCTTTTTGTCTTCTTTAAATCTTTAAAAAAATTTTTTTTTTTTTTTCTTAAGATTTATTAGCTGGGCGTTGGTGGCGTACGCCTTTGATCCCAGCGCCTGTGGGGCAGAGGCCTCTGAGTTCGAGGCCAGCCTGGTCTCAGGACAGCCAGGGCTATACAGAGAAACCCTGTCTTGAAAAACAAACAAACATATTTATTTATTTATTTATTTATTTATTTATTTAATGTGAGTCTACTGTAGTTGTCTTCAGACATAGCAGAAGAGGGCATTGGATCTCATTACAGATTGTTGTGAGCCACCATGTGGTTGCTGGGAATTGAACTCAGGACCTCTGGAAGAGCAGTCAGTGTTCTTAACTGCTGAGCCATCTCTCCAGCCCAAATCCTTGAATTTTTTAAGTTTAAAATTGATATTTTAAATTCTGTGTCCTGGTGTTCATCTAAGAAATTTTCATTGGTAAACATTTCTACAGGACTGACTGGTGGGTTTTGGTGGGAGGGAAGGAATACTGTCTTGATCTTTCATATTGTTTGTATTTTTGCTGTGAGATCTGAGCATGTGGACTTCTTTTGTTCTGTGATAGGACCAGAGCAGTTTGGAGCAGAACACAGGATATATATAGGTCAGGTTGGTTCTAAAGGTTGGGTGGGATGAAGTCAGTTGCACAAAAGAGTTTGGGGGGCATCCAGGATGTATGTTCTGGTCCAAGTCTGGATTTGGGGGTAAATCTGGGGTTTGGGAAAAGTGTATAGAAGGGAGGATCAGGTGGATATTTACCTGGCAAGACCCTAGTGCAAGATGTGCTGGATCTGATGGGCAGACAGGTTTGAATATATCCTATGAAGGGACTGGGGGATTGTGTTCTGATCAGAACCCAGAGGCTCAGAGCCCAGTAAGTAAGGGTGGCCAGACTAGGCTGGAGTATTGGATATGTCACCAGGTCTAGATGTTGGGGCTTGCTGAGGGTTCTGTGAGGAGAGGACCAAGCAGACTCTCCTGGATAGACCCTGATGGCCGATGTCTGGCAAGGAGTTTGGAATGTCTTTAATTTTTTTGTTAAATACTGTGATTGAACCCAGGACCTCACAAATGCTCTTACCTCTGAGCTATATTCCCAAACCCATATTGTTACTATTATTTTAATCTAGTTATAACTTCAAATCCAACATGCCTAAGACCTGTGATTTTCATAGACTTGATTTCTTTACATGGAAACCTGTTTAGGTCTGTCTTCTTATTGACCTATTTACTTATACCTTGATAGTTCAGTTAAAATTATAATGGTCAACAATAACAACATGTGAAAATTGGAAGCGAACAAAGATTAAAGTGTGTGTGTGTGTGTGTGTGTGTGTGTGTGTTAAAATGTGGCAAATCATATCGTTCTTTTGGAATAATAGTTCAGAAGGCACTTGATCAGCCATAAAGAGTTTGAGCTTAATGGAAGTATGGAAGCATTTAGAACAGGAAAGTTTCCCTTAGGAGATCCTCAGGCACTGGTAAGATGGCTCATGGGGAACCCTCGTGTTAAAGACTGTGATTTCGAGATTTTTTGCAATTAGATAAGAAATGATTATTTCTTATATTAAGACACTACTTAGAGGGGTAAAATTTGTTATTTAAGGAATGAGGAAAGGCTTATAAATTCCTAATAAGGAAATTGAGAAAATGATTAGCGTTGCCTTGTGAAGCAAATACAAAAGTATCACAACTTAGGAGGAACAACAATATGAACTAACTAGTGCCCTCAGAGCTCCCAGGGGCCCAACCACCAACCAAGGACTGTACATGGTGGGACTGATTGTTCTGGCAGCATGTGTATAGTAGAGGATTGCAAAGTCGATCATCAATGGGAGGAGAGGCCCTTGGCCCTGTGAAGGTTCTGTGCCCCAGTGTAGGGGAATGCCGGGGCCAATAAGTGGGAGAAGGTGGAGTGGCAAGCATGGGGAGGGGGGAGGCAACAGGGATTTGTTCTTGTTTTTGTTTGGAGGGGAAACTGGGAAAGGAGAAATCATATGAGATGTAAATAAAGAAAATATCTAATAAAGATGACAAGTTTTCTTAAAAAAGAAAGTATCACAACAATAAACAAACAAGTTTTGGAGTAGAAAGAAAGCTTAGTGCTTGGTGTTATAGGCACTGCATTTGAATGTCTACAACCTGACTGAGAGAAGTTGTACTTACAGAATGGACTCTGAGGGACTATTTTCATTTAGAGAATTAGATACAGAATGCAGCAGGGTACGTGTAATAAATTCACATTATAATTTAAAACACCCATAGATAATATGTTGAATGAGAAATAAGCCAACTCTGCAACTAGAGGAAGGTGCCTGGAAGAAAACTAAGACAACAGATGACTAGAAAACATATCTGATTGATCTGCAGGATGTCATTACTGACTTGTTTTGGGGTAGCAGTGACATGAAAAGTCAATAAAGAGTGAGGTGAATTGATAAACACAGGAACTAGAGACGGATACTGCTGAAGTATGTGGATGTCTGGGTACATTTAGTGGCAAGCTGTTAGGAGTTGGGCTTAAGGGATGAGGAGTTTGTTGGCTCCTGATTGGGAATGTTCAGACGTAGAACTGATGGTTTGAACGTTTCATGCTTGAGGCTTGTAGGTAGCTGATGCAAGGATTAGGATAGAATACCAGTGAGGGGTAAACCTTGAGATCTAAGCTAGATTTAGACAAAACTGAAAACAAGAAGGGGGCTGAGACTTAGAAATAAACATATGTAAAGGAAAGCCAGAGGCCTACTTCAGTGTAAGTAAAGGGATGGAAGTGGGAAGGGGGCGATTTTCCAGGGCCTTTATCTAGGTATTCTTAGTTAGAGTTTCCACATAGACTAAATATTACAGCCTCAAAATCTAGTACTTGAATTTTATAGCACGTTTGTTTAACTTGATAATGGTTATACCACTAAGTAAAAATCTAACAATTTGACTGTTACTTGAAGACAGTATTAGTACTCACGAAAGTGTGAACCTTATAAGATGTGAAGGTCCTAGTAAGGCAAGAAGCTTTTCTGTGTGGATGAAAATAAACTTTGTTATACTCATGTTCCCCCTTCTGCCTTTTTTCCCTCCATCTTCCCTTTACATTTTCTTTCTTTCTCTTTTCAAACAGGAAGAGGTTCTTTATTTTTATTCATGTCATATCGATTAGCCTTCTATATTTTTGTTCTGTTTGTAATTTGGGTGCTGTTAATATTGTGATATTTGAATTAGGTAAATTTAAGTTGTGCCATAGCTTGATATCTATCTTAAAGTGAAGGTTAAGCTGAGGAACATAGAGTGGTCATGAAGTTTTCCCCCTTTAGCCTGCCAGTTTTACTGCTTATTCTGTCTTTTCAAAATACAGTGTTTTCAAAATTAAATAATTATTAGAGAAACCTGTCTTAATGCTTTTCTTTGAGGTATTGAACTAGTGGGCTGACTTACACATTGAAATATTTTTGTTTGTGGCTGACATCACAATGTTTGGGTGACTGGTTAACTTTGTTCAAAGAACTGGCCATTGACCCCTTAGTATGTAGATGAAATACTAATACTAGAAACAGCTCTCAGTCCTCCTCTGTAGTGCACGTCAGACCTTCCCTCTCTCTCATTCATCTCAGGTCAACAGGACATACTGCTGTGGCACCTACCGAGCAGGTCCTATGCGGCAGATCAGTCTTGTTGGAGCAGTAGATGAAGAAGTCGGTGATTATTTCCCAGAGTTCCTAGATATGCTAGAAGAATCACCATTTCTGAAAGTGAGTGTTTCTTTAGACTATTAACCTTTTTTCAGTAGACACTTTCAGTATTACTTCGGTAGACATGTACAATTAGAGTATTAAGTTAATCTTGCTTACTAAAATTAAATTTCATATACTAGTTTGTATAGAAATGTTTAGGAAAGTATTGTTATTGACTACTTCAGTTATTTTTCATATGTTACTCTAATATGGCTTTTATTTCTTCACATACAATGTGAAATGGCTTTTAGCATTTTTATTTGGATGGGAGATAATCTGTAAAAAGTCTAAATCTTTTAAGAATTGTAACTCAGTTTCTTTGGTTTCTAGATGACTTTGCCCTGGGGTACACTTTCCAGCCTCCAACTACAATGTAGGTCTCAGAGCGATGATGGGCCTATAATGTGGGTAAGGCCAGGAGAACAGATGATCCCTACAGCAGATATGCCAAAGTCACCCTTCAAAAGACGACGGTAAACATTAATTTTGCTCAAATAAGCAAAAACACTCTCTTTAGTAGATGGTTTATAAAAATGATTTGATACATGAGCATTCTTTTGAAACTTGTCTAGATTTTTGAAGCATTCCTTTAGGTAAAATTTTAAGTTGTCAGTTGCCTAGTTCAGATAACCTATTATATGATCAGTATTATCCTGAAAATTTGATTTTTCTTAAAACTTGTATCTTCTAACTGCCTGTAGGATAAACTATCATTCTTCTTTAGTGTGGACTATATAAAACTTTCATAGTACAGTATCTTTCAGTCTTTCCTAGCTACTAAATTCAATTTCCAAACTATTGTTTTCCATTGCTTTTTTGCTCTTGCCCTATATATTTATTTGGAAAAGCTCTTCTTTTTTTAAGATTTATTTATTTGTTTCATGTATGTGGGTATACTGTCACTGTCTTTGGACACATCAGAAGGTGGCATCAGATGCCTATTACATATGGTTGTGAGCCACCATGTGGTTGCTGGGAATTGAACTCAAGTTCTTTGGAGCAGTCAGTGCTCTTAACCACTGAGCCATCTCTCCAGCCTGTACTTTTATTTGGAATACCCCGTCTTCCGCCTCCCTCTTTGCCTAGGTTTTTAGTAAAGCTTGCAAACTTACCTTGAATCATCTTTGTAGAGTACAGAACAAGTTAATTTGTTCTATCTCTGGCCTTACAACATGGTTCCTTGATCTTTTTATTACTATTTTTGTTTCTTAATAAATTTGACCTCTTTGAGACTGGGGACTGTTTTAATTATATCTCATTATGACACACAGTAGGACAACATGGTTTGCTGAGTGAAGCATGTACTATTTTGCTATTGCATAAAGCTGTGATAAATCATGTGCTACTTTCTTTTTCATACACATAAAACAAGTATAGATTTTGTTTTGGAAAATGCTGTTCAATGAGACTGAAAGTGGAAATAGCAATTTAAAATTAAGCTGGTCATGGTGTTAAACACCTTTAATCCAAGAGCTTCAGAGGCAGAGTGGATTTCTGGGTTTGGGGCCTCTCTGGTTTACATTGTAAGTTCCATGCTATTGGGGCTACATATTGAGATCTTGTCTCAAAATAAATAAAAAAGAAACAGTTACGAGCTCAAAATTGAGTTTTAGTGGGTTAGTTTTAACTTTACCTTAAAAGTCACAGGAGAATGCTACTTAAGCGTAAAACAGCTTTAGGTACTTAAGATGATCCATGAAAACCCTGGGTTAAAAACTATATGAGATTTGGGGATGTAATTCAGTTGATAGAATACTTGCTCAGCATGTATTTCCTTTTCTTTTTTTCTATTTATGTGTGTGTTGTACAAATAATGGTATTTGTACCTATATTTATGGGTGTATGCACATGTGCATGAGCATTGGAGACAGGAGGATGCTTAATACCCTGTTTTGTTACTTTCCACCTATTCTTTTGAGGCAGGGTCTCAGGGAACAAAGTGCTGGTTAGTGGCTAGCATGCTGCAGTGATCCTCCTTTCTTCACCCTCCTAGCCCTGGGTTACATGTATAAGCATGGCCATGCATGGCTTTTTATGTGGATGCTGAGGTTAGAACTCAGGTGTTCATGCTGACATAGCAAGCACTCTTACCTACAGAGTCATCGTTTCTCCCCATCATGAATCTTTCTAGAGTTTCTGTAATACTTTCAATTGGTTTTATTTTTAACAAACTCATAGTAATTATAAGTATTAGGAGGTTCGGTGTGATAATTTGATACATGTCTACAATGTATGTACAATAGTCAAATCAGAGTAACATTTCCATTCCCTCAAATACTTCATATTTCTTAATGTTGAAAATATTCCCATTCTACTAGTTACTTTGAAACATATGTAAATCTTGTATTTTGTTTTACTGTACTATAAAACAGTCTTCTAGAATGTTTTATCTAGCTGAATTTACTCTTGTAATCTACCTGCAGAATTATTCTTTTCTAATTCTGTAGTTTCCATTTTCCAGTCTCTCTTTATCCTCTCTCTGCTAACCTTTCCTGCCTCTACTGTTTCCTGTGACTACTGTTTCTCTGGACTAGAAGATGAACTTTAAGCTTCCTTGTATATACATGCCACCTTTGGAGGTCTGTGTTTTCAGCTCCTCATGGAAGACTGGAACCCTAAGACTTACCAGCTAATGCTGTACTCCATCAACTGGTGGCTTTTTTCCTAGGTTTATTTCCTTTACTTACTCAAATACATTTTCAAGAATTATTCTAAGAAATGAAGGATATTACTGAGTCAGTATATATATTTTTAAAGATTTATTTATTATTATATCTAAGTACACTGTAGCTGTCTTCAGACACACCAGAAGAGGGCGTCAGATCTCATTACAGGTGGTTGTGAGCCACCATGTGGTTGCTGGGATTTGAACTCAGGACCTTCAGAAGAGCAGCCAGTGCTCTTACCCGCTGAGCCATCTCACCAGCCCGAGTCAGTATATTTTGAATTTTTCTTTTTCTGTCATTAAATTTAATGATAATTTAGTTGGAGTATGGAGATGCATTTTCCAACTATTGTCACTGGGTAGTCCTTTAAATGGTTCTTGTTTGTTTTCATTTCTGGAAGTTTTAACATGCTTAATCTCCCCTGTTCAGTGTTGTGTTCCCCGCCTCCTCCTGCCCCTCCATCCTATTTTTTCCTATTCACAGAAGATTAGCACTCCTGATTTAAGTGTTTTTTTCTTTTCTTTTCTCCTTTTCTTTTCTCTTTTCCTTTTCTTTCTTTTCTCTTCTGTTTTCTCTTTTCTCTTTTGTTTTCCAGACAAGAGTCTCTTTGTATAGTCCTGGAACTTGCTCTGTAAACTAGGCTGGCCTTGAACTCAGAGATCCACCTGCCTCTGCCTCCCCCAATTGCTAGGATTAAAGGAGTATGCCACCATTGCCCAACTTTTTTTTTTTTAATTATTATTATATCCTTTCAGTATTGGGTATCTAACTTTAAAATACATATTTAATTTTTGAATTTTATGTGCATTAGTGTTTTGCCTTGGATTCACATTTGTGTGAGGGTGTCAAATCCCCTGGAACTGGAGTTACAGACAGTTGTGAGCTGCCATGTGTGCTAGAAACTGAACCCAGGGCCTCTGGAGGAGCAGCCACTGCTCGGAACGGCCGACAGTCTCTTCAGTTTCTAGGTGCCTTTAGTCAGTAACAGTACAAACCCCTTTGGTTTTATTTGGAAACACTTATTTGACATTTTATCTTCTAACTTTTGATTTTTAAATGTCATCATTGTGAATTTTGTTTGTCAGTATGCTGTCTGTAGGAATTTGGTTATTCTTTGGTGACCCATTCATACTTTCAGTACATCTTTATACTTAGTGGAGATTCTATATATATACTTCATTCACACTGGCAGTAGACAGGCTTCACATTAGAGTGAGTAGGCACAAAAGTAGGCATTAAATGGGGTGTCCAGTTATCCAGAGTTGTGCTATTCTGATGGCAAAGTTGATATGAAAAGAAGGTTCATTCCCACCCTTCCTCCTTTTCCCCTCCTTCCCTTTGTTTTCCTTTCTTCCAGCTGAATTTTATGAGGATGGTTATGGCTATAAAGAATTTTGACTCAAGTGTGATTAACGAGGTTAAAAAAAATGTTACCCCCTATTTCAAGAAGTCTGGGAAGGAAGGTTATCTCTGGGTACCATATGGTCAGCAGCTAAATACTAGCCTCAAAGAGCCAGATCATTTCCATTCTCTGCTAATCATTCTTCTTGCCTAGGCTTTTGTGCTCATATTAGCTTTGTGCTTGTTAGATGGTTCTAGAAGTTTTAGGCATCATATATTTAATAGAAGAAACTCTTTTTTTCCACAGGACTCACCCAGCTCTTATCTCTAGAGCTTATAGATCAGATCACATAGAGAATGATCTGATGCCTGATGAAAAATCAGGGACTGTGAGGAAAATTGAGAGAGGAATACATTACATCTTGATCTGTGTACAGTCCTGATCTGCAGGTTAGAGGCAGAGAGCTAGAGAGAGGACCTGGCTTGGGGTGGGCTTTTGAACCCTCCTGTGACACACTGTCTCTAAGGCTGCCCCTTCTAATCCTTCCTAAATCAGTTTTATCAACTAAGGATCAGGCATTCACACATAGGAGCCCCTAGGGGCCTTTCTCATGCAACCACCACAGTCATCATCCTCCTTTTCTTAGTTTCAGTTAAGTTTTGTCCCACATCATTCCTGTGCCTCTGTCTCCTTTGACCTGAGCTTTTCCAAGGTCCATTGCCCTTTTCCCTGTTGACTCCTTATTGAATAGTCCTTTGACATTCTCTGTTCAGTTTTACTAGTCTAAGACAATGTGATTATTTTCCATCATGCAAAAGTTTGTTGGTATTGCTAATTCACTAATTCATTTCGTTTACTATCACCATTAGATTGCTAAATTTAGAAGTGTTTGAACACATAAAAAGCAGAATATAATAAACTTCCATCTTTTTTATCAATAGCTATCTACCCATGCCTAACTCTTGTTTCATGTATATTTCTGTCCACTCTCCTATCTTCCCTTCTCCTGTCTGTATTAGTTCCATTTAGTGTAGAAGGAGATCAGCTGTATGCTCAGTTTGCTGCCTGAAATCTAAATCCTGGTAGAATGTTTTAAGAGTTGGAAATGGGGTATCTGAGCTAAAGGTAAAGAACAGCTTTAAGCCTTGAATCATATTGTCCTTGTCTAGAGAAATTTTTGCATTCAGATTCTTCATTTGAGCCTAAAAAAGGTATAGTCTACAAGGAAAGGGAGGAAATCATATTAATAATTTTAATAGTTCAATGCTGCTAATTATCAAAATCATTGTACTCATTAAAGCCTACTATTATAGCAGATCTGCCCTTTTACCTTACTGCTGTTTATTTCCTTATACTTTCCTTTGTTTTACAACTGCACAACTACAGATCAATGAATGAAATTAAAAATCTCCAGTACCTACCTCGGACAAGTGAACCCCGAGAAGTCCTCTTTGAAGATAGGACAAGAGCTCATGCTGATCACGTAGGTCAGGGGTTTGACTGGCAAAGTACGGCTGCTGTTGGGGTTTTGAAGGCTGTACAATTCGGTGAATGGTAAGTTCAAGGAACCAAATATAGGGTTAAATAATGTCTAAGAAAATGTGGATTCTGTCTAAAAGATCAGGGGCCAATTGTGGTGAAATATACATAACATAGTTTATCATCTAAACATTTTAATGGCATAAGTGTGTAACCACACTTTAATGAAAAAGTGCTCTAGAATTCCTGATGTCCCACAGTTTACTTCTCCCTCATCCCTAGTCATGGGAACCATCACTCTGCATTCTCTTGCCATTTCTGTCTCATAGAAATGGAAACACTCTCTCTACTCTTACCCTTTTTAAAAAGAGTAATCCTAGTAGGCGATTGTGACTCAGTGGATTAAAGGTGCTTGCTGTTAGACCTGACCACACACTGGCATACACATATGTACCTGCACATACACAAATATAAATGTAATATAAAATTAATCAGTGGCAAAAGAATTATTTTGATCACACTTATTTTTTGTGAATGTGAGGTGTGTGCCATAGCAATTGTGTAGAGATTAGACAACTTCTAGGAGTTGTTTCTCTTTACCTGGGTCTTGGGGATGAACTCAGACTTGGTGACAATGACAAGCACCATTACTACTCACTAAGATATTTTGGCAGTTCTAGTTTGGCTTTTGTTGTTGTTGTTGTTGTTGTTTTTGTTGTTTTGTTTTCCTGACTCAGCCATTTCTATTATAATAATGTCCCTCAGAGTTTACCTGTGTTATAACAAGTATTAGACTTTATTTCCTTTTAAGGCCAAGAATAGTTCATTTTGCACACATGTACTTACACATGCACACAGACATATACATACTAAATAGGTGTTTGGGTTCTTTCTACCTTTGACTCTTTGTTAACATAGATATCTCTTTATGCCCTTAGTGGTCAATACCCAGAAGAGTTGCTGGATTCTATGGCAATTCTGTTTTATTATTTTGAGTAGCTGCTGCACTCTCTTCTGTAGTGGCAGCACCATTTTACACTCCCTTGGAGGAGCTGGTTTTAGTATAACAAAGCTCAAAGCCCCAGTAAGACAACAGCAAGTCAATCGCATTTAGAATAAAACTTAAAAAAAAAACCAACCCAAATCCTCTGATCCAGGGTCTCACTATGTTGCTCAGCATTGAACTTGTTGGTCAGGGTCAGGCTGGTCTTAAAGATCCTCTTCTTGGCCTCAGTCGCCCAAGTTGCTGGGATTGTGGGTATGCACCAGGTTGAAAGGTTGCTGCAAGGCTAACAAAAACTATTCATTTTACCCATTATTGTTTGAATTTCTAACAACGTAACTGAACTGATTTTTAGTAGAAAGAGATTTCTCTTCATGTGCATTGGTATTTTTCCTGCATGTATCTCTGTGAGAATGCCAGAACCCCTGCAACTGGAATTGTAGTTGTGAACTGCCATTGGGCAATAGAAATAGAACCCAGGTCCTCTGGAAGAGCAGCTGGTGCTTGTAATTGCTGAGCCATCTCTCCAGTCCTGATTTTTGTTTAAAAAACATTTTATTGATTTGCTTTTATTTTTTAGAACTGATTATGAAGCAAGTGTAATCTGTTCCTTACGGAGATAGGCATTTTATTTACTTATTTGCTAATGGTAACATTCTAGAAAAAAATTGAAATTGTCACCTTCCGTTGTGATACTAGTTCCTAAATTTGTTTTATTAATATTAGGAGTGATCAGCCTCGCATAACCAAAGATGTGATTTGTTTTCATGCTGAGGATTTTACTGATGTTGTACAGAGACTTCAGCTAGACCTTCACGAACCTCCAGTTTCTCAGGTAATAGTCTCGGATTCTCATTACCCTTTGAGTGAGATATTGGAAGCTGCATCTAGATCCATTTTATTAGGTATTTTAGAATTGGTTTCACGGACAGTAAATTGAACTTTGTGTTAAATTCTGTGTTAGAGGATGGTGCTAGAATTCAAAATCGTTGGGATGGAGGGTGTGTCTGAGATGGTTAAGAAGGACACAGCTGTTTACTTCTGGCCACGAGCAATCTCACTTAGTAGCCTCACTGTACTGTGGCCTCAACTGCAAAATGTCACAAGATGTGAAAGAGAAAATTAAATGTTGCCTTTATGTGTGATAAAGATACTGATATCTAGCTGCATTTTCAAGGATGTACTGATTCCATAGGCCATCGACAGTATTTTATGACTAAGAAGGATAAAATGTGTGGGAGAAGGCTTTCCAGCAGTTATGTTCTCTCAAGATAAACTGTTTAACTTTGGTTTGTTTTAACATAGTTTACTATTCTTTTTCCCTGTATGTATTGAAATATTTTGTTTGAATCATTACATTTTAAGGCTTTATGTATTTTTTTGCCTTTCTTTTTAGTGTGTACAGTGGGTGGATGAAGCAAAACTAAACCAAATGAGGCGAGAAGGCATTCGCTATGCTAGAATTCAGCTTTGTGACAATGATATCTACTTCATCCCTAGAAATGTCATTCATCAGTTCAAAACAGTGTCAGCAGTATGCAGCTTAGCCTGGCATATAAGGCTTAAACAATACCACCCTGTTGTGGAAACCGCTCAAAACACAGAGAGCAATTCCAACATAGACTGTGGTTTAGAAGTTGACTCCCAGTGTGTGAGAATAAAAACTGAATCTGAGGAAAGATGCACAGAGATGCAGCTTTTGACAACGGCTTCATCATCTTTCCCACCTCCATCAGAACTTCATCTACAGGATCTGAAGACTCAGCCTATTCCAGTTTTCAAGGTGGAGAGCAGACTGGACTCTGAGCAGCAACACAGTCTGCAGGCACATCCGAGCACTCCTGTGTGACATGTACATATTCAAACACATTTTTTAACTTTTTTAAATTTTGATGTGAAGTTATAGTTTTATAACTGGCTTAAGTTAAGTTTTATTGGAGAAATCTTGCCTATAATTCTATAAAGAGAAATGACATTCCACAAATGTCAAGCATATCTTTTTTACACAGATTATGCAAAGCTAAGAGTTGTATCTTATCCCGTTAGTACAGTATGTAATAGTGGGTCTGCTGCTACTTTCTGTTTTAAGGTGTGAGGTTACAATTCAATCTCTTCTTCAAATCAAAACAAGAATTCTCTGGAATAGCAGGTTTTTACTTGGTAAAGAATTTACTTCCCTTGATTTTATCTTTCCTTGTCTCTTGCCATATTTGCTTTATGTGGTAGAAAGCAGATTTATGGTTTAGTACTTGTGTCTTCATGGCACCTCGTTAGTTTCCATAGTAAAATGATACTGGTTGCAGGAAAGGCTCCTGCATCTGGTACATGGACAAGTGAGTTGCTTAGTTCTAACCACAGAGAAGACATGGTCTCTAAAGAAAACTCTCTGGCTCTCTGGTTTTTAGCAAAAGAGGAAGCACAGCACTTTCTGACCCAGGCCGTCTTTTTGTGTCTGTTATTTAAAACCCAGTGGATATTTCAATTAAACAAAACCCTAAGATGACAGACAAACATCTAACGATTGGTTATTCATTATCCATGGTTCATTAATCTTTTCTAGGATATATGATAACTCTACAGGCTATTTTGAGCAAAAGGATAATGTTGACCAGTTCTGATCCTAGTATCCTTATATCAAAGTTAGAGAATCGTACCAGTCTTACTGATAAGGGCTGCCATAGCTGAGCATCAAACTTAGGAAAAACTCTTCTTGTGACTTGGCA
Organism: Montemys delectorum; assembly: GCA_019843815.1. Classification (NCBI taxonomy): domain Eukaryota; kingdom Metazoa; phylum Chordata; class Mammalia; order Rodentia; family Muridae; genus Montemys; species Montemys delectorum. The sequence goes on from JADRCD010223610.1 coordinate 47,982, forward strand.
TCAACTTTTGAAACACTTTACAAATTGTATCTGGCTAATACCTGGGTTTGTTCATTGTTATTCTGTGTTGATATTTGCTAATAACAGGCATTAGACTTCCATCCTAGAGTTTCAGGTAGGCTGAAACTCAGTGTCTGGATATTTACTTTGTTTTCCCTTTTTCAAACAGGCCTCCTTCATCCAAGTAGTGTGGGCTCTCTTCTTTTGGAATGTTCATGTGCTATGTGTGCATTATACTTTCTCTTAGTTAACAACTCAGTAGCCTTTGTTTACTAAAGGAAGAGGACTCTCCACACCGAAGACCAGATTCTTGTATCTCCCTGGTTACAGTGCAATTTGATTTTTTTTTTCTAGATGGTGAGATTTGAAATATTTGCATTAACATAGGCAAAAAAAAAAAAAAAAGATGCTGCTTTATTATGTCTGTCACCATGGAAACTTAGCTGCATCTTTGGAAATATCAAATACGAATTTTCTCTAAAATATTCTGAAATAGGTTAAATCTTATATAAATATTACTTTGTGCAATATTGTTGTGTAGTTAAACGCATATTAGCAAAGTATAGAGGTCACTGTGTAAACCGATAGAAAAGTAACCATCAGCAAATACTACAGTGATTAGTTAGAATCTGTATTATTCCTTATATATATGTATATGTATGTATTCTCTGTTACAAAGGATGAAGACAAATAAATAGGGAAACACTTCAATGTAAACCATTTATGAATTGGAAGTGATGTTGCTTTTAGTTATCTTTGTAAATAAGGTAATTAGAATGAGATGAAAGGTAATGTGATTATTACAGGGGTGTTTTTAAATCCTGTGTATAAATTCTAGGGTAAACTCTAGTTTATCAAACTAGTTTTTAAGGGACCTTTGAGGGTATTTCTTTGTTATTTTGTGGAGAAAAGGGGTATATCACAAAATGAATGGGTTTGGGTTATTTCTTATTTTTATTTTTTTCTGTCCAGAAGAATTTCATAGAGCTTTACCAGGCTGTGCAAAGAAAAATTCTTCTCAGGCAACATTTGCTTTTAAAAATAATCATGAAGAGAAAAAATTGTTAAAAAAAAACTTTTATTTTATTTTGTTTTTCTTGTCTTCCAAGATCCGATTTCCCCATCTCCCACTTGCCATCCAGCAGATGCCATCCTGTCATCTAAGCTGGTCATTACTAATAAACAAGGAGACTGTCTCCTGACAGCCAGCACTGTGTAATCACTCAGGAACCAGCGGATCTGCAAAGACCTACAATCAAACGCAAATCTCCATTTTCCTTTTATAAAACATTCTACCCTCACTTCCAGTATAAACATATTAAAAGAATATAAAAATGTTGAAAATCATGTACTAATGAAGTCATTGTATATTAGATTGCAATAGAATGGAAAGAAACATTTAGCTAGTAATGTATCTGGAAACCCTGAATGTCCTATGTGAGTATTAGATTTTGATAGCATGCTTTAAAGACTGATGAATATAAAAGCAGAAGCTTGGAGTTTCTTGCTGCTTTCAAAACTGTGTCCTAGTTGAGTGATACAAATGATCGCAACTTTTCTAAATCATTAAACTATTTGGTTGGTGGAGTGAGGCATGGAACAGTCTGGCACCCTCTGATTGGTAACGTAGCGATGGCAGTGAAATTGTAACCGAAATTGAAGTTGATCTTCCTTTCTGGTATGTTATCTATTGTGCCAGCCCTTGAGATTACTTGCAGAATGTGGCTATAAGTTTTAGTAGTTTGTGGATCAGAGGGATATTTTAAAAATACGCTAATTGAAAGGACCTAATAAATTAATATTCCTAACAGCAAATAGAATGATTTTATGGTAACCATTAAAAAGGATAAAAGTCTTCCCCTGTCCCAGAGGTCATTCTATAAATATCAAGATAGGATAGGAGTTAGGGTTACGATCCTGAGAGATGTCCCAAATTCATAAAGCAATAATAATAACCTGTATATCGGTTCCCTCTTTCAAAGTTTAACTCTTGAAAAATGAATTCTTAGGCTTAATTGTACTTTGCTTATTCAGTACTTACAGGTTTTACTGGTACATTATTTTTACTCTTTTGGAAAGTACCTTGTACCCTCAGAAACAGTTGGACTATCAGTTCACAAATATTACAAGCTCTTGTATGGGGAAAGGAGCTTATTTTAAATTATTTGCTTAACTTTAGGAAACAATGTATCAGTCTTAACAGGCATAAAGATCTCACCTAATGACTTGAGAAACTTTTGCTTAGTGCTTTTTTTCCCTGTATAAATATTGTCTAGAAGGAAAGTTAATATAGGAACAAGACTCCAAAATCCACGAAAATGTGTTCCTAGTGAATATATCCTTTATCATTAATATTAGCCCATTATATTTTCATCTGTATTTGCCTTTTAAATTTATTTGCATCTATTAAGGATAATTAGGATTACTGAGTTTGTGTTTTTCTAATAAATGTTTCATCCTTTCAGTAGCACATGCCAGAGGTTCACATTTGTGCTAAGTTTCATGTTTTCAAGACAGTCTGTAGCCGTATTTCCTGGCCATGCAGTAGAGGAGATACACAGCATCAGTGTTTTTCTTAAGTGCATAAAGGACTTAGCCTCATCCTGGAAGTCTGTTGCTTTAAAAGCAAGTATCCATAAATATTATGGCCTTCCATTTTAAAAATCTTCATAAATTTTTTAGGATCCACTTGTGCATGTAGTTGAGACCACCGTCTCTTAAAATATAGCACTTTTCAATTCTCTCTAAAGAAATACTTATGTACTACTATCACACGTTGTAAATTTTCATGTAATAGTGTTTTCTGTGACTAAACTTCATTTTGATTGGCAGCTATGACTTTTTTTCCTGTGGCTTTAATTTATCTAAGGTCTTTGCATATAGATGAAATGTTTAATTTGCCTGGCGGACTATTTGCGTTTGTGTGGCCTTAGTTTGTTTATTGACATTAACAAGTGTTTTAAAAGGTTTTTAATGAATAGTCTTAAATCTCAAATTTGTGTGAATAATAATTCTTTTAACACAGTGCTTTTTTGTAGCTGTCTGAGTGTGTTAAATTGTTAAGCAATTTCTTTGTAAAGTAGGACAATGGAATGCATAGGTTTTTTTTTTTCCTGTAAAGTATTTTTTTAATAAACAAAGTCTGATTTGTCCTTTACTGATGTTTCACATGGGCGTTCTCACTGCCTGCACCCTGTTTGTAGAGTACAGTCTCTCTCTCCCCTACACACATCCATCTACTCACCTTCTTTGTGCCATTTTATTTTAAGCTTTTGAAGAAAACCGTGGACTTTTCTTTGCCAAAAATCTGGGTATAGATTGAAGTACAACTGGTTTTGAAGAAAATTGAAGCTTTTGTGAAAGTTGTCCTTACTGCTGCTTAAAATTAGTTATGTGTACTTAGAGCAGCCTCAGGCTTGTGAAGACGCATGGCATAATGATGAAGATGGTGCTTACTTTTCAGATGTGGATGGAGGATGGGATTCACGAGAATGGGTCCTTGTCCTCATTAAGTTTTGGGTGAACTCTGTAGTTGAAGTGCCTGTCCTGACAGCATTTAGGTCTTAGAAGGGTCTCGGTACTTCACCAGCTCTCAGGAATAGGAGGGAGGGAATTATTTCCACCACACAAGTGAAAAAACGGACTTGGTAAATCAATTTCCTAAACTGGAGTTGGGGCCTGAATGCTTTTTTGGGTTCAAAGCTCTGCCTTTCACAGCAGTATTCTAATAAAACACTGAAAAATTTTAACAGGGTTCCTGGAAAATAATTTGCGACTGCCACTAATTCTATTCCTCAAAGTACTAGCCACAGCCCAGAAGAAACTCTTGTGTGTTCGGCAATGAAGCCAAATGCTTTTATTATTAGTGTTAAATTTAGGTCTTAAAGTAATTTTTTGGGGTCATTTACAAAAATTAGTTGTTCGTTGCCTTGAATTCCACTGTTCAGCAGCACTGAAGGCACTGTAAGTCTTAACAACTGTTCGTTTAACCCTTAACAGTTAAGGGGTATAAGCACTGGGGACCACTGCCAATATATGGGCGAGGCAATTTTTAAACATTCCTATGGGTGTTCCATTTTAGCCGTTTTACAGTATGGATAATTTTCATGTGACGCAGTTTTAATGGCTTATAAAAGTGCCTATAAGTTGGAGACTGCCTAAGTGATAGCTATTATCCATTTTTAGCCTAAATGACTACTTAGTGCCTAGGGCAAGAAAGGACTTAGTTTAAGTTGAAGACAGTGGCCCCTGGAAACAAGTCACTAAGGTGCACACAATGTATAGAGAAAAGAACAGCTTAGAAACCCTGTGGATATACATTTATATATTTACGTTAGAGTGCAGTTGCCCTTTCTCCGGACCTCTCTTTGAATCACTAAAAACAGCCATTTTCTCCGATTTGGGGATAGTCCCAGTGAGGTCGGAGCCCTGTGCCTCCTCTTAGTGCTATGTGGGCAGCAGAAAGCCTTTGTCCTAGAGCTGCTGAGAGCCGAGGGAGGAACCGCCAGGTCACAGCCCGCCGGTCCGCGTTTCCAGCCGCGCCAATTCAACATCTGTCCATCCCACAAGAACGGAGAACTCGTGCGAAGGAAGGCTCGTGCCCCGCACTAGTTTGTGAGCTCGTCCACCCAAAGGAGACAAGGACATGAAGTAAACACCACGCTAAACGCTACACACCCGCACGGAAACCTCTGGAACACCTATCGGGACCAGCCTCCTGGGGATCGACGGGCACAGGGAGGGTCGTTTCTGAGGTGACTTTCCGTTAAGCGTCGAGGGTGACACGCGAGGCGGCCGTCGCCTGCGGCCTCCGGGCAGCCGGAGCGGCGGGAAGGCGGCTGGGGGCGGAGCCGGAAGGCGGAAGCGGCCGATCGCGTCGGGAGCTTGTGGAGCCGCGGCCCGGCCCTCACGGAGGACGCGCGCCGCTGCTCCGGCCCAGGGCCGTCTGCCGGCTTCCACCCGGGCACCCAGCCCTTGCGGGTGCCGAGGTGGCTGGCGAAGGCACCCTTCCCGCTTCCTTCTGCTCATTTCCCAGTGGGCTCCTGGCCTCTCGCATGGCCCGTCCTGGGGCCGCCTAGGCTGGGCCGTCTGTGGCTGCAGGCTGCAGGCTGCAGGCTGCGCTCCTCAAGGCGCAGGACGCCGGGCCGCCTCCGGGGCAGGGCTGGCCGCCGCGGTCTCCATGGTAACGACCTCGCCGGCGGCCCGGCCTCTAGGAGAAGATGCGGCCTGCCGGGCCCGCCGCCTCGCCCCCGGCCTCTCGGTCCGGCGGGGGTCACTGAGGAGCGGGGGCCCGGCCGGCAGCCTGCCTGGCAGCGGGCACCAGGTGAGCCGGCCGCGGGGAGGGGAGGGGAGGGGAGGGCGCGGGAGGCACGCTCGGGTACTTGGCTGTCCTCGCATCCACTCACGTCCTGGATGGTGCAGAGGCTTCTCGGTTGCTGCTGCGCCCATTTCTCCTTATTCCCCTCCACCTCTTCCTGGTGAACACCCTGAGCAGGAGCAGCTCCAGGAGAGGCTGAGAGAAGCAGATTTTAAGCCATACCCTAAACCGGACAATGACCTGAAACAACTGGACTTAGCGAGACATTTTCTTCGTTTTCAGTGAGATCCTACTCTCTGGCTGGAGACACAGATGGCCTCAAATGAGAGCGATGCTATATCATGGTATCAGAAGAAGGTAACAACAGTAGTTTTTATTTGTAAACCACACTTCCTGCAGAAAACTTCCTTAACGAGTATTGTTAACTTTCCTTAAGTTTGGTAACATCGCATGTTCTTATATAATATCTCAACATAACTATAAAAAATGATGTGCAGAGTCATTATAAACCCAGTTTTAGGTCCCAGGAAGTGAGCTGTAAGTCACCTTTCTCTAGGCAGCATACATGAAATACAATGCTTTGCTTTGCAAATTATCAGTCTTGTAATTTTTTTTTTTTATAAAGACAAGAATGAAATCCTTATCTGCATGGCTCAGATTGCTACTGTTGTCTGATTGAGCTGTTCCTTATCTCTTGTTCCTCTCTGATATTCCTATTGATGCTTTCTATAGGGAGTGGGATTTTAGGTGATCTTTAGTGTAAAATATTTAGTGTTGCTTTTTTTACTTTTTAGATTCAGTCTTTTTTCTTTTTTTTTTCTTTTTTTTAAACATCCCTGGGGAGTATGAACTTACTATGTAAGAAACCCACTTTCCAGATACCATATTTAATAGATTCATGGCGTTGTGAGGTTTGACTTAGATACAGAGATTGCCTTTGCATCATTTAAATAGCCTGCTCCTTATTTCAGATTGGAGCATATGATCAGCAGATATGGGAAAAGTCAATCGAACAGACTCAGATTAAGGTAAATTGATTTCTTTGATTCTAGCTTTGTTACTGCTTTAAAGAGAAGAGAGGATCATACTTCTTTAAAATATGCATTTATCTACCAAGTATGCATTCTTTTATCCTTGGAGTTTTATAAGAAAGCTGGCAGTGCATGGATAATGATAGACAGTTGATATGTGGCCTTAGCAGCAAATGTCCCAGAGAAATGGAAGCATGGCTTCTTATTTCTGGCCAACTTTTTATCATGCGACAGTTCAGATCCAGTATTGCCAGGCCTTTATTGGAGAGAGGCTAACAATAAACATATTTAACAAAGGAATATCCACATTTTAAGGGAGTAGCAGTCCTCTTCTGTCTTCCTCTTCTTCTTCTCTGTTTTCTTTGTCCTCCTCCTCATAATCATCATCGCCACTGTGCAAGCCAAATAAAGTTTATATTTGGCCTACATCTAGTCTTTGGTCCCCATACACACACACACACACACACACACACACACAGTATATACTTTTTAATTCTTGTTTTAGAGGCAAGTCTTCAAGTTTTTCAGGTTACCTAAGGGTAAATTACCCTTAGGACTGACTGAGCACCATTTTCAGTTTCTTTATGTTAACCAAATAACTGAAAACTGCTGTGTAATTTGGAATGCCAGTTGGTTAATTTGTAGTAGTTGAGGGGAAGATTACGTTTTAGTATCTAAGTCACTATATGGGAAAGAGAAACACTGGTGTCTGTTCAGATTAGTCATTGAATAGTTGCTGAGTTGCCCTGAGGAAAAGCCAAAAGAAAAGAATGTAAGTGTAGATTTAGGATCTCTTCCTTGGAAGTCATTTCTAAATACCAGTACATTCTTGGATTAGGACTCTTTTGAAAAGATTTGGTGCAGACCTTTACCAACACTTTAAAAACATGGGTAAGTACAACCTAAAAGTATTTCCACTTCTTTAAGTTATACTGATCAGACTAGACCTCTAAATGTCTTTGGTGGGATATATTTAACCATTTCTCAGGGTCCATTTCTTTATAAGCTGGTCACATAAAAGGTTGTTTGAGCTGAACAGGGCACAGCTAACTTCACAATTTCCTACAGTCCTCCCTCTCATTAATTGAGGATAGGGTTTAGATGAGTCACCCCTCCAAATTTCATTTTGTAACTGTCTTTTCTATTCTGTGAGCTGCTAAGCCATATCAATAGTGCAATAGAGATGGCTGGACTGGGAAATTAGATATTGTTTTGTGACCTCTAGCCTTGTGATCCCTAAAGATGCTTGCCTGGGTTTTGGCTTCCTAGTCTTTAAAAGGATTTTCCTTCCTGCTGCAGAATGAGAAGCCTCCTCTTACTTAGATTTTCTCACCTCTTATTCCCATGCCTCTTAACACATGCCTTTTAGTGCACCCTGTCAGAGTTCCCTGTTCGCCGAGTGTGTGCTGGGCTCAAGGGCAGGGACTCTTTCCTGTGCCTGCTCTGGATGCATCTTGACTCTCCTGGTGTTGCTCCACAGAGTGGATCCCGATATTGTTCTCTGTTAGGGTCATTACCTAACAGCTCCTTAAAGAGGATTGCTTTATTTAGTGGCAGTGTCACAGCTACTGTGTCACATGAGTAGCAAATATTAAGAATGTTGGGAAACTGCAGGGCAGGTCTCAAGCACAGGAGTATTGGGCCAACGTAAAACAGACTTGGTTTTTTTTACATGTGTGTAGTTTGTGTTTGTTTTTTAGAGAAAGCACAAGAAGTTGCGTAGGTGGGGTAGAATCTGGGAAGAGTTGGGGGAGAGGAAAGAATGTGGTAAAAAATATATGAAAATACAGACCTTAAATTTTTTTTTAGAATGTTCTGCCTTCATGTTCAGGGTAGTGGGGAAAAACTAAGATTTTTCTTTCAAAAAGATATTTAGTTTGATTAAACAAACAAACAAAAATAAAAATAATAAATGAAATGTTAAAAAATTTTTAAAGTGTGTTTATAATAATTTAAGATGTTTAAAGGGCATTGGAGAGGTAGTGAAGAGCACCTAGCTGCTCTTCCAGAGGACTGGGTTCTGTTCCTAGCACCCACGTGATAGCTCAGAACCATCTCCAGTTCCAGGGGATCTGACAACTTTTTTTGACCTCTGTGGCATGGAAGTATTCACATGGTACATGTACATACATTCATACAAAACACCCATAACATCCATAACATATAAGATAATCTAATCTGATACCTTTTTTTTTTTTTTTTTTTCCGAGACAGGGTTTCTCTGTATAGCCCTGGCTGTCCTGGAACTCACTCTGTAGACCAGGCTGGCTTTGAATTCAGAAATCCGCCTGTCTCTGCCTCCCAAGTGCTGGGACTAAAGGCGTGCGCCACTACCTTCTTTTGACACATAAAATAATCTAAAATTTAAGACATCTTTAAAAACGATACATTAATCTTGGATGGAAAAAATGTAAGAAGTCTTTGGTAAACTCTTATTGAATTGCTCTGTTTAAGATATTTTGGTAGATGTTGAACACAAGGGGCAAGTATTAACAGAAGTCTTATAAGACTTGTTTAAAGAGCAAGCAAGCATCCCAATGTGGTTGCAGTGGAAGTGGGTAGATGGAGTGGTAACTGTAAATAACTTATGTTCTGAAGAGAATTGAGAGAAGGCTGTGTGTGAGTGGGGATGTGAGACGAGGTCTTGCTGTGTGCAGTGTGCAGGCGGGTATCACTGTACTGCGCTCTTCCCGCTCAGCCTCTCAAGTGCAGGATTACCTTGACATCAAAATTAGTTAGATGTGAGAAAACAAGTTGTGAACCTAGGGGTGAAAACTCTTTAACAAAGCATTGGCATCATCATTTTAGGAACAAACAGAATGGTTTATCTACTGTGGTTGAATACAATTTATGTAGGAGTGTACCTTTTTCTTTTATGTGGGTTTTTAGGCTGGGTTGTACTGTAGTCCTGGCTAGCCTGGAACTTGATAATTTGACCAGCCTGGCCTCACATTTGCAGTAATTCTCCTGCCTTTGCCTCCTAGGTCCTGAGATTAAAAGTATACAATACTACACTCCCGTACAACATTGATTTTAACATTTGAAAATAATGTGTCTAGTGGAATAAAGAATCAAATCATATGATCTCAATAGAGACAGTAAAAACACTTGACAAAATTCTGTGCATTTGTAAAATTTATAATGATGAAATAAGAGTTAAAAGTAGGTTCCTCAACTTACTAAAGATTGGAAAAAAGCCTACAGCAAATCTCACCCTTAATGGATAAAAACTACTCTGCCCATAGGCAGGGAAAAGCAAGAACACCCGATTTTTGTACTTTTTCGTAATCATGGATCCTAGCCTGTGCTGTGAGGCAAGCAAAAGAATGAAAAGACGCCAAGATAGGAAAGAAATGGAATTTGGCTTTATTCAGACTAACCTAATCACATATTTAGAAAATTCTAGGGAACCTATAAAAAATTACTAACAGGTAAGTTTGGCAAGGTCTTTGGATGTAAGGTCAGTATACAAGAATCACTTGAGTTTCTCTAAGTATTAGCTATGGCAATCTGCAAGCAAAATTAAGAAGATATCCCGAGCTGGAGAGATGGCTCAGCAGTTAAGAGCACCGACTGCTCTTCTGAAGGTCCCAAGTTCAAATCCCAGCAACCACATGGTGGCTTACAACCATCCGTAATGAGATCTGATGCCCTCTTCTGGTGTGTCTGAAGACAGCTACAGTGTACTTACATATAATAAATAAATAATTCTTAAAAAAAAAAGAAAAAGAAAAAGAAAATATCCCAGCATTTGAGAGGCAAAGCCATGAGCACTGCCATGAGTTCAAGGCCAACTTCTGTTGTAGACAGTAAGATCCTGTATCAGAAAAACCAAAGAAGTGGGCTGGAGAGATGACTCAGCAGTTAGGTGTGCTCCGGAAGACCTGCGTTAGGAAGGATTCTTCCTACCCATGATAAATCCAGCAAACGATGCCTGTCACTCCAGCCCTGGCCTGCAGGTTTGCACACGAGCACATACACTCACACACATACAGATAAATACGTCTTAAAAATTCTAATCAGTATAATAAAAAAGATAAAAAATTCTTAGGTATGAGTTTTGTATGGAAAACGCTTGTATGCTAAAACTATACATTGTTTCTCTGAAATGATAGAAAGGGTTCAGATAAATTGAGAAACAGAGCTCATTCATGATCTAGAAGATTCATTATTGTTAAAATATCAACTTTCTCCTTGTATATTTTGTAATATGCCTTCAGGAGTCCAGCCGCCCTTTTTTGGTAGGAACTAATAAGCTAGCTCTCAAATTTGTATGGGCTGCAAAGAATGTGTAATATTAAAAATAAACTTTAAAAAATACTCAAATTTGGAAGGCTTATATAATTTGGCCTTAAGATTTCGTATGGAAAAAAAAAAAGATTTCGTCTGAATATAGCAAACAAAATAGGGAAAAAATATTGTATCAGCATGATTCATAAGTTGATGGGATAGAAAAGAAAAATGTAGAAATAAATTCTTACCTCTTTGTTTAATTAAAAAACTCTTGTTGGGCGGTGGTGGCGCACGCCTTTAATCCTAGCACTTGGGAGGCAGAGGCAGGCGGATTTCTGAGTTCAAGGCCAGCCTGGTCTACAGAAAGAGTTCCAGGACAGCCAAGGCTACACAGAGAAACCCTATCTTGAAACTCACCCCCCCCCCCCCCCCCAAAAAAAAACCCAAAACAAAACAAAAAAAAATTCTTAGATTTATTTATTTGCTTGCTTGCTTATTTGTTTGTTTGTTTGTTTGTTTATTTATTTATTTGTGTGAGCGTTTTGCCCACTTATATTCATGTAACCTACACGTGTGCCTGATGCCCATGTAGGCCAGAAAAAGCATTGGCTCCTTTGGAGCTGGAGTTACAGATGGTTGTGAAGCACTATATGATTTTCATCTTTTGGGACAAGAGTCTT
>JADRCD010223611.1:528-33239 GCA_019843815.1 Montemys delectorum
TCTGTCTGTCTGTCTGTCTGTCTGTCTGTCTGTCTGTCTCTCTCTCTCTCTCTCTCTCTCTCTCTCTCTCTCTCTCTCTCTCTCTCTCTCTCTCTGTGTGTGTGTTTGTGTGTGGTGTGTGGTGTTGTGTTTTCTTGATGAGATCCCTTTGTGCCCCAGTCTCCAGTTCCCCAAGTCCTCATACATACAACAGGAGTAGGTTCAAAACTGGGGCTAGGATCACCTGCCACCACAGAACCAAGCCAGACAAAGCTGATTCCTCTGGAGAGCCTGGAATTCTCAAGAGCAGGCGTTGCCAGGGGACCATAACAGTGTTAGCAACACGCCAGAGCCCCAGGGCCAGAATTTCCCAACCCCGGTTAAAGGCGCGGCTGTGATGGGAGGAGGAGAAGCCCAAGCCCGGGAGTAGCACCGCCACACGTGAAGTCTCAGCAGCAGCTGCCTTCACTTTCGTTTCCCAGGGATCCAGGATCTGTGGGCACAGCGGTTTCGTTTCCGAGGCGTGGCGGAGGGCGCGGCCCGGGATACCCATGGCCCTAATAAGCCGCCCTCGAGCCCCGCTGTGGCTCGGGCGACTGTCGCGGAGGCTGTGCGCGGGACACCGGGCCTGCACGGAGGCCATGGCTCGGCCGCGGCGCTTCACTGTGGAGCTGCCTGATTGCTCCCTGACTCACTTCGTCCTGGGGGACGCGGCAGGCCACAGGGATGCACGCCTGGTAGAGCTGCTCGGGCCCCCGGGACGCAGCTACGCGCTGTGTGTGCCCCTGGCTCCGGGCGAAGGCTGCGGGCCCCGGGTGCAAGCGGCCCGGGTGCACCAGCGCCTGCTGCAGCAGCTGTGCCGGGGTCCTTTGAAGAGGTGCCAGCTGAGCAAACTATTGGGCTACGGTCCGGGCGATCAGGCCGGCGAAGCTCAGCACGGCTTCCTGCTGCGGGACCCCTGCGACCACCCTGACACCCGGCGCGACTTGCTCCAGCTTCTGGGCTCCTGCCAGGAGGCGGCGCGTCCGCAGTTGGCCGAGTTCCAGGCGGACTCCCAGGGTTTGCTGTGGCAGCATCTGTGGGAGTTGCAGGGAGACAAGCAGGTGCAGGTGGACTGCGCATGCGTCGTGCCAGCAGTGGAGCCTCATCTGCACCCATTGCTGCCAGATCTGTTGAACTCCGCGGTGTTCCAAGACCGGGACGCTGCACGGGCTGTACTGGAGGAGGTAAGAGTTTGTTGTTGTTGTTGTTGTTGTTGTTTTTGTTTTTGTTTTTGTTTTGTTTTCCCCCTTCAGGACTGAGTGGAGCTGGGAACTCTGCACTTTGTTTGGCCAATCAAGTGCTTTCCACCTAGTGTGTTTATTTTTATTCACGAACCAGGTGGTGTACGCAAAACAGGTAGGCTCTGTGTTAGACACTGGTGCTGCCTTCAATATTTCGTGAGTAGGTTTCTGTCACCTTAGTATCCCATACATCCAACACCTGGCTGTTGGATCCAACATTCTCAAAGGCCTGTAAGGAGAGTAAAGAGTCCCTTGGAAATCAGAAGGAAGTCAGCCAGATAAAGGGATAATTTGCTGGGTATCATGGGGTGCAGGAGATGCTACGTACATCAAAGAGCACATAAGTATTCAGCTGGCTTGTGGGCCATATGGGGTCCCTCAGCTGCTCAAGCGTTTTTTGCTTTTATTCCCCCATACTCCCAACACACACATACTTATCATCTGTAAATGTCCTCCATCTGTGATGGAGGGACAAGGGAGTCTCCAGGGAAAAGCCTAAGGTTGTGTTACACCCAAGCAGTGCTTGGGGCCTGCTGGCTTCAGTAGATAACACGGTATTATAAATGGTGGGACAGGGCTAGGGGTGGCCAAAAGCCCCTCGTCAACCAGTCAGACGATCAGATGTCTGGCATTTGTCAGTTATGCACTTTCAGCTCACTTCTCCAACACCCTGCCTCAGTTTCCTTAATCCATGAGGTGGTAGTAACAGAAGCATCCACACTGACTGACCAGTCTAATACTTGCAAGCTCTTTGGAGCGTGTCTTGCTCACAGGGAGCATTACCAGGAAATGAAAGTGGGCCTCAGATGAAGGTCTTAGGGGCATGGGATGTGGGGATGAACAGTGAGTAACTTCAGATTCTCAGCAGGTACTGCTGCAGCAGCTTTGAGCACTTTGCTCAGCCTCCTGGACCCTTTAGGAGCATGTGCGTGTTTGGTGGTGGTAGGGTGCAGATGCACTTGTCTACAGGGTGGTTCTAGTTCCCCAGGCCTCCTGTTGCCAGCAGGACCTATAGTTCCACTGTGGCTGTGGATGGAATTACGGGTCTACTTCTCCTTCCTATAGGGTAAGCTGGCCAGTGAAGGATTGAGGCTGTGTAATTGCAGACAATTGTAGCCTTTTTGGTGAGCCTGTCTCAGCTTCTAAATACTAGGACCCCATGTCTAGGCATTGTGTTCAATTTGGAATAGGCCTCTTTAGCATTGGGCAGTGGTGTCTTTTGGCAGATACAGGTTGTCCAAAGCCCCAATACTTTCTTCCTCATGCACGGATTTTTTTTTTTTTTTCTACAGTGCACATCCTTTATTCCAGAAGCCCGGTCAGTGCTTGACTTGGTTGACCAGTGCCCAAAGGAGATCCAGAAAGGGAAGTTCCAGGTCATTGCCATTGAGGGACTGGATGCCACTGGTAAGCAAACACTGCTTTGTAGTTATGGTCAGTGCCACAGACTGAGGGGTTGCGGGAGGTCGTTCTTGAAATAGCCAGTGCCAGGCTGACACTGGGACACAAGGAAGAGTTAATGGAGCTTTCAACGGGTCCTGCTCTGCTAATGTCTCCAGAGGACGCCCAAGGCCATACCCAAGCTGGATTCTAAGAACCAAGATCAGATCTAAGAGCAGATTAGGCCACGGGGACAAGGAAGGGGGAAGCATTTGGCTGAGCGAGGTGCAGTGCTTTAGCCAACTGCTTATATGTCCAGGATCCAGGGGCCATTGAGAGGCCTCGTAGAGAAAACACAGTGGAAGCTTCCTGAGCTTCTCAAGAGGGATCAGAGTATGGCGATACGTCAATGTTGCAACTAGAACAATTCAAGACCAAGGGAAGGCTGATGGTGATGGATGCTTCAGACTTCTCCTGGGTCACTTGGATGAATGCAGACTACTGGATTTTTTGTTTGTTTGTTTTTTGTTTTGGTGGTTACATTGCTTTTTTTTTTTTTTTGTCAATTTGACACAAATTAGAGTCATCTGTGAAGAGGAGCACTCAAATGAGAAAATACCTTCATCAGATTGGCCGGTAGGAAAGTTGGTGGAAACGTTTTTTTTTTTTTCCTTGATTGATGATTAATGTGGGACGGTCCAGCCCACTGTTGGTGGTGCCACCCAGGGCAGAGGGTCCTGAGCTGTATAGAAAGCATGCTAAGCAACCCAGGAGGAGGAGGAGTAAGCCAGTAAGCAGCATTCCACCATTGTCTCTGCTTTAGCTCCTGCCGGCTAGACCCTTGCCTTGAATTACTAGCCCGCCTTCCCTCAGTGATAAAATGTGACCTGGGAGTTGTAAGACGAAATACACTCATTTCTTCCTGATGACAGATTTGGTCAGTTGCAGTCATAGCAACAGAACGCAAACTAGGGCTTCAGTACTGGTGTCTGAATCTAGGGATTTCACACATGCTAGGTAAGTGCTTTACTGTGGTTTACTTTACAGAGCCACTTCCTTGGCCCAGGACTGTTATCTTCAATAATTTCAAAGGTCCATTCCTCTTGGGCATATCTTGTGTTATGGGGGTCAGGGAGAATGGCTGTAATTCACTGTCCTGGCTCTGACTGCAAGTCATCAGGTGGGAGAAATAGTATGCATGACATTCAGCTGGCCTTCATCACTGATCAAAGACCTGGTCCTGGTTGTTTTCAGCCACAGCTAGAAGGTTAACACCAGCTGTCCACTTGCCAGTAGGTATTTATTTATTTTTGATATTTTATTTTGCACTTAGAGATAATTCAGATTCTGTGAGACAAAACGAAAACACAACCCTTTAACCTCAGACCCCTGTGCGCACACGTGTGAAGTTTAGAAAGTGAGAACAAGGAGAGGAGAAAGGGTTGGCTGCTGCATTCTGGGTTCAGTCCCACCAAGGAGGCTCCATTACCTTCTCTTCTGCTTAGTGACTCAGTGAACACTCTTCTGTGGAACTGGGCATTCAGAACATGGTATACGTTGACTGTTTTCTCATAGCACACACAGCAGGTCAACCCTGTTGGAATCTGCCTGAACAGTGGAGAACAGTAAATGAGCAGTTGGTGATGAAGCCTTGCTATCTTGAGTGTTAAATATGATAGAGGGAAAAGGCTATAAGTTTAAACAGTTGGAACTCAGGGAGGTCTGAGAACAGCATCTGTCCTGGGCAGATTATGCCTTATCACTGTAGTCCTGTGCTCCAGGCAATGGCTGGGACATCTGAGGTGGGCCCAGAAAGTGGCCCAGAACAGTGTGGCATCCAGGGCTATGCAAAAAGGAGAACAAAGATATATCTACATATACCCTAAAGAAGGGACTTGAACTCTGACCTGCCAGACCCAGGAGCTCTAAACCCCAAGCCAAGCACAGAGTAGCAAGAGTGGCAGGAGTGGCGGGGGAGAGCAGAGTGGCCTTTGGAGGAGTCGAGAAGAAGTGGGGCTGGAACAGATGGAGAGAAGCCGGGCAGAAGGACTACAAGGCTGGAGCAGATGGGTCTCTAGAGGAATGAGCAGAAGCAGAAGAAGAACATGAAAGGGCCCAGGGAAAGGAGACTGTCTTAGTTAGGTGTCTGATGTTTTATAAACACCATGACCAAAGCAACTCAGGTTTATTTCACCTGACAGCTTGCAGCCCATCATTGAAGGGAGAGTCAGGGCAAAACTCAAATAGGAACATGGAAGTAGGAACCGAAGCAGAGGCCATTGAAGGCATGCTACTAACTGGCTTTCTCCTCTAGACTTATTCAGCCTGCTTTCTTATACAACCCAGGGCATTACAGGTTAAAGGCCCTTTTTCTTCCTTGGTTCATAAATAGGTTAATGTTAACCTTCAAGAGAAGCCATGGTGGCTTCAGCTAGGCAGTGCTCTGCTTTGTTTATGTCCTGTAGGTAAGACCACACTGACACAGTCGGTGTCAGAGTCTCTCAAGGCTGTCCTCCTACAGTCGCCACCCCCCTGCATCAGCCAGTGGAGGAAGATCTTTGATGATGAACCTACTATCATTCGAAGAGCATTCTATTCTTTGGGCAATTATCTCGTGGCTTCTGAAATCGCTAAAGAATCAGCCAAGTTTCCCGTTATTGTAGACAGGTGGGTAGTAAGATGTCTTCTCCCTAGAATGTCACTCGCTCTCTCCTTCTGCATATATATCCAGATGCTCCACTGTGAACATGTATTAGGATTCCAAGAGGAATCCTGCCTATGAGGTCTTGACTATCAACATCATACTAATACCTGGAATAGTGCCTTGGGTAGGTCGAAATCAGTTTTTGCAGCTTACTAATAAGGAATGTGGATCTTAAAAGTTTGTGTCGTGGGCTAGAGAGGTTGCTTAGTGGTTACGAACACTAACTGCTCTTCCTGATGTCCTGAGTTCAATTCCAAGCAACCACATGGTGGTTCCCAACCATCTATAATAGGATCCGATGATGCCTTCTTCTGGTGTGTCTGAAGAGAGTGATGTTGTACTCATATACATAAAATAAAATATTAAAATATGTTAGGTCATAACTTACAAACATTATTGGTCTTACTAACATAATCAACAACCTCTAGGCTAATGCAGCAGGCTGATCCTGTGGACTACACTGTGTCCTTTGCCTTTCTGAGAAGAAATTCCAAAACTATTGAAAGTTAAGGATTGAAAATGAGAACGTAAAGATGCAGACACTAATAGGATTTGTTATGATCACCCAGCCTAAACTGTTAGTCAGCCTTGGAAAGTCTTCAGGCCTAGGAACAACTTTATTTTCCTTGAGAACTTAAGTTTCTCTGAGAAGTACAAAAGGTGGGTGATTCTCCTTTGATGTCAGATATGAAGCTTTATATTTGTGCACTTTCTATTAGAATAAAGTATCTGATTGCAGCAAAAGCCTAGAGGCATGCTTTCACTAACAACACTTTGTGTTTAGGTCTGCAGAAGCCCCACAATGCTCACTGGATCTTGATTGATAATTTAAAATTGTACACATATAGTTCTTGGCACGTTCGTCCCCTTTGCTCTGAGTCACTCTCAACCATGGTTGTCCTTGGTTCTAAGACATTATGTCTGTATCCCGGGTGAACATCTCCCAGCATGGGTTGAATCCACCACTAGGCCATGGCAATTTCCAATGGAAACCACATCCCTCTGGACTGATTCCAAGTTTATGGTCAACCAGGCCATATCTAGACCAAGGCTGACTAGCTATGCGTGTATCTTGTAGCTCGACATTTTTACCTTTTCCCTACTTAATATTGACACTCATGTCAGTGCCCCCAAGGAGCAAACTAAGAATACAGGTCCCTCTGTCTTCCTGGTTTGACTATAGTGACAAGAACCCCTTTCCTGCTGTATACTGTTGGTTTTGGTGACAGCACCCGGACTAGATGTGTTGGGACACACAGAGTTGCGTCCCTATTCTAGTAATATTATATATGTACTTACTTCTGTTAGTTAATATTATTCATTGATGTATGTATTCATATATCAATAGCCATAAGGATCATTATTTATTGTATGCTAATAAAAATCATTTGCTGGTTTTATAGTTTCCAGGTTTGAGAATACAGAGGAAACTAAGAAATGTTTCCCACTCAAGGAATGCAAGCTCCATGGGGGAAGACAGGATCTCATACCTGAAGCAATAAGTCTCCTCCTGGCTATGGGGAGCTGAAGGAGGAACATAGATTCTGTATGGGACCTTCATGGAGCAGAACTGTGAATGTAGAGAAGGGACTTTGTTATTTGACAGTATCACCCTTGCCTGGAGACAAGGTGTGAAGATGGTCCATGGTCCAACTGAGAGGAAGGTCCACACCTCACAAGGAGACATGACCCTTTTCTGTGGGTGGTGGATAGTTGATGGGATCCTAGAAATAGTGTGCTGGATTCCCTTCCATTTATGACCACGGCCATCTTTTCTGGGGGCTCCCTAGCTTGGTCTCTTCTCTGCATAATTACCGCTGCATAGTCTGACAAGTAGACATTTGTAAAGAGACGAGGCGTCTTGTAGCTTCTATTCCCTGAATATGGATTTCATGGGCAATTTGAATTTGGCACAGCATGGGAACTTCTCAGGCCTTCCATATTTCAAAAGTTCAGGATATAGCATTAAATACAAAGGCACTGCTGAGCAGGTCTGTCATCCCTACTACATAGAAGAAGTTAGTGTACGGACGGGCTAGAAGGGTTCTTATATGGTGGTTTTAATTGAATATATGATTTCATGACTAGTCCACCTATTACTACCGCTGTTGACTCTGATTTTTGTGTTTTCTACATTAAAAAAAAAAACAAAACCAAACTATCCAAATACACTTCACTTGTGTGGTGCTGAGAAGTCTTAAGCAGAGCCCGCCTGCTTTGACTGTCATCCTCAAATGGTATGTTAACTCCTTCCAAAGACGAGACCTCATTGCTGCCTTGCTTCTCAGGTACTGGCATAGCACAGCGACCTATGCCATAGCTACTGAGGTGAGTGGAGGCCTACAGTACCTTCCCCCTGCCCACCACCCTGTGTACCAGTGGCCAGGAGACCTGCTGAAGCCCGACCTGGTCCTGCTGCTTACTGTGAATTCTGAGGAGAGGGTGCGGAGACTGCAGGGCCGGGGCCTGGAGAAAACGAAAGAGGAGGCTGAACTTGAGGCCAATAACGTGTTTCGGCAGAAGTAAGTGTCCCTGGGGGGTGATATGAGTGGTAAAAGTCCTCAAAGTCTCTGATATAAGATCGGAACTGCTTCAGGATGTGAGTGAAGGGCACAGTTCCTGTACTTCAAGTATGAGAGGCAATGTCCTCTAAGCCACCAAGTCCCTGTCTCTCTGCTTGTTATCATCTGACCTTTGGCTTGCCACTTGAAAACAGTGAGGTTTCTGGGCCAGGAGTGATGGGACCTTGATTAAGACCTATAGTTTCAGGGTTAGGGACATACTCCCCGTCAGTCATGTGCTTGCTGTACAAGGAAGAGAACTTGGGTTTGACCTTGAACATCTGTCTTAGTCAGTGTTCTGCTGCTGTGAAGAAACACCATGGCCATGGCAACTCTCACAAAGGAATGCATTTAACTGGGGCTGGCTTACAGTTGAGAGGTTTAGTCCTTTATCGCCATGGCAGAAAGCTTGGTGGCATGCAGGCAGACATGGTGTTAGAGGAGGAGCTTAGAGTTCTGCATCCAGATCCATAGGCAGGCAGCAAGGAAGAAAGAAACCCTGGGCCTGGCTTGAGTTTCCAACACCTCAAAGCTCACCCCAGTGACACATGGCCTCCAACAGAGCCACACCGCCTAATCCTTCTAAGCAGTGCCACTCCCTGGTGACTAAGCATTCAACTCTATGAACCTACAGGGGCCATTCTTACTCAAGCCACCACATTTCACTCCCTGGCCCCATTGGCTTGCAGCCATATCACAATGCAAAAAAAAAATGCATTTAACTCAACTTCAGAAGGCCTCATGGTCTTTTCTCAGTTTCAACACTGTTTAAAAGTCTGAAGTTTGAAGTCTCTTCAGGGACTCATGACATCTGTGCATGGGACTCTGACTCTAGGGTGACCATTGGGGATAAAGTTTGGGCCTCAGTTGCCTTCTCTACCATAAGAATTAAGATGGTTCCTCCCGGTTAACTGGTTAACTCTGAGTATATGCTGAGAAGAAAGGATCAGGATACATGATTGGCAGGTAATAGGTTGTCAGTAAATAAGCATCACTGCGGACATCATTCTTCATTGAACAAAACCCCACCGAATATGTTTAGGGGCAGTGCTGGCCTCCAGGATGAGTTAGATGGGGCTCTGCTCCAAGCTGTAGTAACAAGGTCAGACAATTGCTTTCTCAGGATGAACTGGGTGGGAGAGGAGACTCACTTCTCCCCTTTCTCTTTGCTTCCAGGGTGGAAATGACATACCAGCGTATGGAGAACCCAAGCTGCCATCTGGTCGATGCCAGCCCCTCGAGAGAGACAGTGCTGCAGACAGTTTTACAGCTGATCCAGAGTACTGGTCGTTAATTGTAGTTGCTCTGGTCAGGTCCCTCACTACCCCAGAAGAGATGTCGTGTGATGCACCAAAACCCAACACTTGTCATTCAGCTTCTTATACCTAGGTTACTTAGTGGAAAAGACTGGAAAATGAGCGGTTTGCTTTCCTTCTGATTGCCCGAGCCATCCACAGCTGCTGATTTCTTTCCACTTGGCCGTGTACCATCTTCTTGGGATATATTTTAACACTCCGACTCTCTGATCCAGTGGAGAGCCTGCTGTAGGTCTTCCTGCACCTGGAAGCTGAGGATGTCAGCTGTGGCCCACACTGATCAATTGTGATGAGCTAGCCTCATTTGTTTTTACCCCAAACTCTATAACTAAGGATTGTTACAGAGCCTGGCTGTCCAAGGGTATCCCCTTAGAGCCATTCATGAGTGAGGACACTTGCAAAGCCATTGATCTTACTTCAGAGGATCAAGGAACATCTTGGACAGTGCCTTTGAGTGAGCTGAGTGAGCACCTCAGAATTGAGTAGATAGATATGTGCCTCTGAACTGCAAACGCTCCCAGCCCCTCTTGTTCTCCTTTGCTTGTCTGTATCTGTATTCCATTTCTCAACTCTGAAATCTCATTCTGAGTGTAATGAGCAGTCTGCACTGATCTGGATGCGTTGCACTTACCCAACACACCAATTTGTTTATATTGATGTTTACATCATGTGTTTCCTCAGTGTAGGAGCTGTGTGTGAGTCACACACACACAAACTGAGGCCAAGGAGCTAAATGCAGCATTTGCTCAATGTTTTCATTACACAAATTTAATTTATCTTAATAAGCACCGTGGATTCTGGAACGAGACTTCATAGTAAATTATCATGCACTTTGAATGTCTTCTGATTGCATGTGAAGTCAGCTTTGAGGGCTCTTTAGATAGAGAATAGATCCATGGAAGAAAAGCCTGGCGGCTCTGTAGCCTTGGCTCAGTCACTTAACATTGATAATGTCAACAGTTTGATCTGAAAGGGGGCAGTTGGTGAGCCTCCAGAAATATTTACATGGAAGGCCGAGAAAGGAAAATTGAAAGTTCTAGGTGTAAGTTCAGAACTAGCCTGGGCAGTGTTCAAGACAAAAGCTACAAAGAGGACTGGGGGTGAAACTCCATAGTAGAATATTATACTGAATATTCTATCCCTGGTTCCATTCCCAGTATTATAAGAATAAAAATACAAACAGAAAAACAAACAATAAAAGGAATTAGGTCATATTTGGTCATAAGAAGGTGGCTGGACCAAATTATTACTTAACATTCCAGTTCCTGTGTGGATGCCTCCCTACATCGTTTTGATACCAAGTCCTATTTCTTAAGAAGAATCTATCTCCAAGTAATTAAATTACACGAAAGCCTTATAAGGTTTACCCTAATCTTAAACCATAATAGGATTTAATATTAATATCTCAATATTTTTCACTTTGGGACTATGAATAACTTATAAATAATGTGTCTATGTATATAAATTTATTGTTGGCTTCTGTTGAACATATTTTTAAGCTGATAAATAACATCAAGGCTCTCTGTAACGTAGCAGCTACTCCCACGAAGGGTTTTATTCAAGCATCTCTGAGGTGATTGCCCCAGAGGCTGAGAAGGGAGTCTTAGTGCTCTCCTCATGAAACCTGCCAGTGAATAAAGTTGCTCTGACTTCCCTAACCCAATTTGTCATCATGGCTGTGTGACAGACTTGTCAGAATCTTTCCCTGTAAGTTCATCTTTCCATAGTCAGAGGTTCTTATGTATGTGAGAAAGTGGCGGCTATGAGTTTGGGGCTGAGTGGACACGGTAGTTGTGCATTTATGGGTGTCCTGAGTCCACTCCGCCCTAGGGCTCGGGCCACTGGTAGAGGCCAGACTTGGGAGTTTTTGACTGCACTTACCCTACACTGGTGCTGGGCGGGAGTCAGGCTCTAGGAAGCCATGAGACCCCGCTCCGGGGTGGGGAACGCAGTCGGAGGTCCCCGGGGACTACTGGAGCTGGCTCAGGGGTCCCTGGGCCTGCCTAGGAGGCCAGAGACATCTGGTTCTCATGCGCTACTGAGCTAGCGTGGCGGCACTGCTAGGAGCTGTGGAAGAGCTGAGAACGGAGTGGGGGCCAGTGGGCTGGATCTAGCCTTGGCTGAAGGGGAAAAGAGGGGAGAGCTCCAGCTGGATCCCTCGGGGAGGAGAGTCCTTGGCTTGTCCAGCAGGCAACTTGGCTTGGTGGAGGCCGTGGCTGGGAGCGCTGAGAGGCCTTCCGCTGGAGATTAGATGCAGCTCTTTAGACGAAGGCCAGTTCCATTGTTCCCATGGTGGATCCTGAGTACAAGAGACAGTCCATGGTTTTAAGGCACCACTTTCTCAGGACGAGCCTGAGGTTAAATACCTTTTGCAGGGAGGAGTGTCTGGGAAGGAGAGTTTATTGGCTAAGCCTCCAGAGCTTTAGTTTAGGTACCTCATTAAAATGGAGATCTGTGTTGAGGCTACATGACCTGTGGTCAAGTCCTCTACCTGTAGAGGGGCTTGGGGCGTTGCCCTTCCATGACTGATAGCCACAAAATTATGGAGGGCTGCGGCCTCCTGTCAAGTTCCTGGTGTCCAGGGGCATGGCAAAATGCCTACCGTTCCTTGCAGGGTTATCTGCGGTCACTGGTGTTTCCAACCTAGCTCAACCAGAAACTGGACTACCTACGGGTGGTCAATGGACTTTGGTGAGAGAAGATTTGTTTCAACCATTATTTTCCCACTATAAATATCAAAAGGAGTTTTAAAATTCCATTCTCCATCCAACTGACTGGTTGATGACACTTTGGGGCTCCTACCAATGCCAAGATGCACATAGCTCTGAGGCTCAATGTACGGTTAGCCGTATTCTTATTCTGTGATGCCTCCTTTCATTCTTAATAATGGCAGTTCAGCATAGCACGTGGCTGCTAATACTCCAGAACCCAGGTCTGAGTTTCTCATGCACTTAGATGTGCCTGACTGGCTGAGTCTGGTAGAAGGGACAAGAGGAATATCAAGTGGATATGGCCCCCTTTTCCTTCTGTCCCTGCTGCGTTCAGGTAGTAGCCAGGAGAAGATCTCCAGAGAGGAGCAGGATAGGTGTGCTGAATGAAAAGGTCTTTGCTGCTCAGGAGGGGTACACAAAATAGATGGGAAGTAATGCTCATAGGTTTCCTGTACCTAAGGTGTAACTTCCCATTGTTTGCTCCCCGACACCCGTGTGCGCCCACTTTTCTACTGTGCTAGTTAATATTGATTTGCAACTTGACAGGATCTAGAATCACCCAGGATAGAGATCTCTGGCCATGCCTGTAGGGGAGATATTTGAGGCAAGAAGATCCACTGTTAACAATGGTAGCATTCTTTCTTCTAATAGGATCCAAGTACTAGCACTCATTGGCCTCTGCTTCCTGACTGCAGATGCAGTGTGACCTCACTCTCCTCCCCTGCCTTCCCACCGAGATGAACTGTACATCTTCAACTATGAGCCGAGCTGAGTCTTTTCTTTCTTAAGTTGCCCTTGTCAAGTATTTTGTCTCAACAGTGGGAAAAGTAGTTAGGACTCCTGTTAACAGTCTGAAATGGACGCACAGGCTCCCGGACACAATTGGATATCTTGGAACCCCTTGCAGCTATGTGAGCTTTAGGATATGGTCTGGCTGGTGAGGTGTGACCAACAGGTACTAATAATACCACTCCAGGACTGTTGTTTGTACAAAGTCGTGCTTGGGTGGGTGGTGTTCTCTGCTGGCTGGAGGACAATCAGGCCTGGAAGAGATGCTTTGGCTTTGAGAGAGGGAAGTTAGAGGTGAGGTGACAGAGTGCATCTACCAGCCAGGACTGTTTACCCTTGAGCTCTTTGGGAGACTAGCACACATTTCAATGAGTAAAGCTCCCCCATCTCCCCTCTTGATCTTTTTTTTTTTAAATCACACAGCAAATTGTCTTTCTTTTGAACATTACCCAATTTGCCTTCATTTACTCTATAGTGAGTTTGTATATCTGACCTCTCAGTTGCTTCAAACTTTATAGCTCATAAAATAAATATATCACAAAGTGCTATTTGACATGCACTAGGTACTTGTGAAGAGAGTTGATAGGAGAGGCAACCTGACTAACAGAATGGATGACTAAGCTTAGTGTTGGGAACTGGATGGTGCTGCTTCAAACTGAGTTTTATCATGCCCATTTTACACTGTAGATAAAAAGATGGTGCTCAGAAGGGTCTGAAATACATGTTTGCCTCTTCCCAGTGTGTTCTCTCATTGCCAGCATTACACTGATGTTTATTTTCATCCTTGATGTGACATTGATTTCCTCAATCTTTTACAATCTCTTATATACAGAGGCAAGAAAGTAAAGATGTAAACATGCGTCTGATTGAAAATGGTTTGTTACTTTCTTTCTCTACATCATATTTTTTCCCATCTTTTCTGGACTCTATAATGACTCAACATAGTTTACAAAAAATAATCTTATATTTTGGAAATCACGCTTTCTCAAATCATCCATAATGGTTGATCTTCCTGGGCATGGCAAGTGGATACTCTGGAGGAAACAGTGAAATGTTCTGTAGGCAAAAGAGGAAGATTCTGAAATGTACATGGAGGAAATGTGGGGTAAACTTGAGTGCCCCTCTAGCTTTTATCTGACATGCCAATATCTGTTTCATTTGCTGACTAGAATTCAGTAGAAAAAAAACCTATAGACCTCTAAGTATGAAATGATTCTACTAGAAAGTAAGGGGGCAATATTGTAAAAGATAGTCCAAAACCATTTGTGTATTAGTTAAATGGGCTCGTGAACTGGATAACACTTGCACAACCTAGACGATATCTCTCCAAGTGTGCATATGAAGTCACTTTCAGTGAGGTTCCAGTGAGAGGAGAAGGCTGCTCTCAGTCTGGGCAGAACCTTTCTACAGGCGACCCAGATATGCAGAGGCCCAAGGAAGAAGTCATGTTACCTGGCTGCCTTTACTCCTTCAAGAGTGAGTGCTTCTAACTCTTCCATTGTCATCCCCAGCGGGTGTCGGATGGAAGCTTCCCCGGCCTTCCAGTGTGCACTGAATACAAGTGTCTCTCTAGGAATCTTCCAGGTCTTCATCAGCAAACTGGGACAGCTGAGACGTGCTGCTTTTCGGACTCAGCTGCCACCAGGCTCTCAGCCTCTTCAGCATGCAGATGGCTACTGTTGAACTACCCAGCTCCTATTGTGTAAGTCAATCCAATAAATATTTTACCCCCACCCCCACACACCCTATATATTTTATTGATACTATGTTTCTGGACTATGCTTACTACACATATGAAACCCTGATTTTTATATATGTACTTTAAATTTCAACCTAATCTACAAAACATACAAAACTCCATGCATGTATTCCAGTTAATGGCATGATAATTATGCAGAACTTTTAGAACATGAAATTACTTGGCTGCTAAAACAATAATGACAATTTCTATTGCCATTAAAACCTTAAGGAGAGTCAAGAACATCTGCAATACAATGTTCTCCAAATCTAGGATACAGTCCCAAACTATCCAACCTACAGCACTGAAGCATAGATGTAGATAGTGAAAGAGAGGCAGCTAAGTTTTGGAGAGCAGCCCCAAGATGAGCTTGTGTAAATGGGAGAAGCTGGGAATTTAGAGTAGCTTTATACCTATGATTGAAGATGGAATGGGGACATGCGTATCATACACGAAAAGACAAGAGAGAGATATCCTGCAGAAGTAAGTTTTGCCCTTAGCTGGACTATATGTATAGATCATGTGAAGTTTGTGGTTTAGCTTGAAATTTAAAGTGCATGTACAAAATCAGATTTTCCCACATGTGTTAAGCAGGATTCTTTAGAAAAACAGAACCAATAAATGTGTGTGTGTGTGTGTGTGTGTGTGTGTGTGTGTGTGTGTGTGTGTAGAATATTTATTGGATTGATTTACAGTCTAGGGGCTGGCTAGATATTACTGAGTGACTGAGGGGATATTACATAGTGAATTTTTCGCCATGTAGAATAACAGTCCACTGATGGATTGAGTTATTAGATGAACAAGTGAGCAAAAGAAGAGTCCTGATGCCACACCCTACCCTAAACTTCTCCAGCTAATTGGCTTCCCTTCCTGCAAATTTTGATTCCTATATAACCCTGCCATTTTGGTCATGCTCTCTCTTAGCCCCTCTCTCTTGGTCCTCTCTTTTGTCTTCCCCTCTCTTCCTTTCACTCTCCCCACCTCTCCTTTCATGGCCTGCTTCAGTCTTCTTTCTTTTTCTATTCTGGAGGCTTCCAGATGCCTCTGGCTTTACTCTACCTCCTATCTGCAATAAAATTAAAGAAACAAAAAACTTCCCCTCAATCATCCCTTGGAATGGTCATGTCCTCACTTTATACAGTGAGCTCCCAAATTCTCTCTCTCTCTCTCTCTCTCTCTCTCTTACACACACACACACACACACACACACACACACACACACACACACACACACACACACACACTTTGGCTTACTTAATACTTAATAAACTCTATCATCCAAAACCAAAACCATGGCTATCCCAGATCATTGTCTGGATTCCACAGAACATCACCCTCTAATGCTTTTCCTTTCAGATACTGAAAGTTACAACTTTGAAGTGTAACAAAGACAAAGGAGAGTTTCACTAGCACCAAGAATACACACCACCCTCTGTATTCAGTGCATGTCAGTTTCTAGAAATGGGTTATGATTCTTATACCGCCACATCTCTGCTTATCTTTGCAGTTTCTGGAAGGAAGCTTGGATGACAGTTATAACCCATGTTGGTTTTGAGTTGGTTTAGATTGAGTTTTCCCCTCATTCTAGGTCACATTTCTCTGCTTGTTTTGACAACCTAAGCTTGGATGCTATCTATTCTAAATTTTACCTTGTTAAGTAACAGATATTGCTTTTTTTCTGTAACAATTTCTCAGCTTGGTGTATTTTACCAGAAGAGACTGATCCATCTGAATGTTGCATTTAAGATTTGTTAGATGGTACTAGTAGTTTTCCTAGAGTTAACTGCTCCCAACCCCATGCTGAGACAAGCCTCTTATAATAGTCTAGCAGATCCTGAATGGATCCTAGAGTCTTTTGGTTTAGTTAGAAGGTACTGTATCAGCTCTGTGTCCATGCTGGATTCTGTTGCCTCTAATCTTCAGGATGGTCCTTTGTCTGACAGAGCCCTTAACGTAGGTTCTGAATCACTCTTGCATTTTCTGTTTCTTCTTTTACCAGCTCCTGCTGCCTTGGTCTTGTCTAGTTATTGCAGAATGGCAATCTCCTGGGAAGTTTATTATCTGTGTGTCTTGCAAGTAATATGCTTGTCTGAAATTCTAGTAGTATTTGTCAACTGTTTGTGATTAAGGGGTATGGCGATACAATAGCATCAAACTATTTCTTACATTCTAAGAAACTGGAACTTACTCTGGACCTCATAGACAGAGTTAATAATATACTTTGTGGTCACTTAAGACTTACGACTCCTATCCTATTGTGTGTGCTCAGCCTGTTTGTTTAAGTGGCCTTTAAGAGAACAATGTAACAATCAAGCCTACTTGCCTTGTATTTTCCATGTAATCAACTGTTACAATCTAATAAATATCTATAATCCCCAGTTACATTCTCTTCTGTGCCCTGGACCTTGAGTAATGCATGTATGTTACAGTAATCATTTGCTGGAACTAGCAAATAGAGGTTGAAAGCAGTCTTACAAAATAAATCCACAACACAATTGTTGAATGCAACATAAGGAAATTGCTTGACAAACAGTGATGTTTGTAATCTTGTTTGTTGTCTGGGTTAGTCAGGGTCAGTTGAAGCAAGTGATTTAATCCCTTGTAAAACCAACACAGATTTCTGTAAAGTGTCCTTGTGTTTTATGTTGTTCCATAAAGACAGAGCAAAGCCCTTTGTTAGGGACAGACACACTCAAATAGACATAGACAGAGGGACCAAGTCATGCTTTGAACTAAGCATGGATTCAGCCTCATAAAGGCAGAGAGGATAGAAGACATAGGGGGAATGAAGGAGGGAATTTTGGGCTTGCTCTTGGTGAAAGGACACCAAGGGCAAGTGCTTGGATTTCTTTCTGGCATGTTGTCATTGACTCAGAGTTTATTACTTACAGATTCAAGCCAACTGCAAAAGGGACAAAGAATGTCTTCCTGTATCTTCTCACTTTTATGACTATAAATCTCTTCTTTCATATCTTTCCATGGGACACCTAGATGACCCTGTCTAGCTTCCATGTATCCTGTTCACTTTCTATAGTCTAGCTACAGTGCATCTGTGTAGAGCACCTTTGGTCCTTCCCAGGCCAAACAAGCCTATTAGAGCAGCTGTCAGGTAGATTCTTCCAGGCTGAATAGATTTTACTTTTAAAAAAGAAACTTTCCAAGCTGAGAATGTAATTCACTTGATAGAATGCTTGTCTACCATGCAAAAAAAAAAAATCCCTGGGTATTGCTCCCCATTACTGCTCAAAAACAGGTATGGTGCTGCAGACCTCTAACCCCAGTACTCGGAGGTGGAAGTAGGAGGATCAGAAGTTCAAGGTGTGAGCAGAAATTTGGGAGAAGAAGCTGTGTCCTGGAAGAAGTCTGTGTCTGTAGAGACTGGCACGCTGATTAGAATTTTAGGACTGTGGAGAGACTGGAATTTCATAGGTTCGGCTGCTAATTACTGTACCCTGGGCTAGTTTTAGTCTTCTGGAACAGCCATTCCCTGCCTCACTCTGCATCTAAACTAAAACCACATGATAAATAAAATAAAATAAAAATAGTATAAATAAATAAATAAATACCTCTTTGACGCTATTAACTTAGCGGGACACTAGCTTCCACCAATCCAAGAGCTGAGAGTGTCACCATACAGCATCTTGGACTTATCCAAAAGCTTCCCTCATTTCCCTGTTCCTGCCTCTCTGGTACACCTACCAATGTATTTTAAACTCACTTTGATTTATGAATGTCTTGGTTCTGTAACACTGTAAAAATCATATGAAACTGTGTCCGTATTGGAACATGGAGTTTGGGGTGACCGAAACCTGTGTTTCTAGGCCATGGTCACTCATAAATGGCTCCAGAAAAAATCATCTCTAATTCCCTTCAAGATAAGAGCCATGGCTTTTATGTCAAAAAAAGGTAGGCTCTGACTACATAGAAAGCTCTATGGCAGCCCTGTACACATGAGACTCTTTCTCAAAATGAAGGAAGGAAGGAAGGAAGGAAGGAAGGAAGGAAGGAAGGAAGGAAAATTTTCCTTCCAGCATGGTAATTACAGGACAGCTGAGTATGAATGTCTTTAAGTCCTAATGTCACTACTTACGTGTTGCTCTTTGCTGCTGTCCCTTTTTTATCCCCTCAAACTGTACGGATCAGACAACCAAGCTCTCTCAGTGGGGAGGCAGACATATCCTCACTATGGTCCTCTTGTA
This sequence comes from Montemys delectorum, assembly GCA_019843815.1. Taxonomy (NCBI): domain Eukaryota; kingdom Metazoa; phylum Chordata; class Mammalia; order Rodentia; family Muridae; genus Montemys; species Montemys delectorum. The sequence goes on from JADRCD010223611.1 coordinate 19,189, forward strand.
ACAGGTATAGATTTGTGAGATTAAACCAGGCAGGTGTAAATGACTTGGTTTGGGGTGTCAGCCAAGTCCCAGAGACGTAGAAGAGTCCCATCTAGGATACACATCATGCACAGATAACTAAGTTGAAACTCGTATCTCTCTGTACCACACTCTGATAGGTGCACTCTTGCTTCTCAGAACGCTAAACTCTGCCCAGCCAGTCTTTCTGGTTGGCCTCACTCATGCACTCTCATGCACTCTATGGTTTCTACACTAGAGCCGATTTTAAGACACAGAAAGGCATAAACTGTTTCCTTCAGCCCCCATGAATTGTATTTGATGGCCATGCATCGGCCCAATTCTCCTTCGGAGCTTTTAATTTTTGACTCTGGAGCTCCTTTAAGGAAGCGTTATGTGCAAGATGCCTTTGTGGAAAATCTTTCGCATTCCACTCAACCCCACTTCCTTTTTCTTGCCTTTTTGCTTGTGGTCTGAGGCTCACACTCTACTAAACTACTGAGCGACAGTCCACTCCATTCCCACTAGAGGGAGGAAAAGTGCCGATTTTGCTCATTTCCAGGGGAGCTGCTCTGTTTGCTTGATAACCACTTTCCTCATTACACACAAACTGCACAGCCTGGAAAAACAACAGTAGTTCCTTTCATTTTTATTTAAATGCCGTCTCTAATGGGAAAACAAAGGACAGACTGAAGAACATTTCTAGGTCAAAGGAGCAAGTCTTTCAAAGTGGCTAATTTCGTGCTTCAAGAATTCTAAATACAGCCTCGAGGTCAGAAAAATATTCAAAGAAAGGCCATGGTGATCACGGGGCTCCATCTCTTTAATAGTTGTGGAAAATGAGGCCCAGAGAGGGACCTGCCCTGCTCTGGGTCATATAATTTGTAACAGCAGATGCATGCCAGAGTAATAAATTCTACAACTCTTTCTCTAGTGCTTTTTATAACTCGATGGCTTGTGTCAGCATATCAGGGACAGTAAATAATACACAATCATACTTACACACAGGCACACACTCGTATTTTCTTCCTTGCAAAGTTTATGATTTGGGATCTGGCATGAAGAAACGTTCTCTGCTTTTATGTGTACTTGTTTTCAAAATGTCCCCTCCCTGGTCCCTTATTTCATAGCATTCCATGTGAATGGTACTGCTTATGTTGGAGTTTGCTAATAATGGTGACTACAAGGTCTCAGCTCTTGGAATAACTAAACAACCATCAACATACCAGGGTTTAGAAAACACATCGTAAACTTTTTCCTGTGGAGTTTCCAACATTTTTATTAACATTCATGATATTAATGGCTCTGCTTATTTGGACATAATTGAGGATGTGCTCCATTTCGGCAAAACGAGGATGCAATCAAAGTTCACTTCTGGCTCACCTGCTGTGTTGGCTCTTCCAATTCTAATGCATTCCTGGTTCATCTCTGATGGGGAAGATTACTTTCTGAGTTTTAATTAAAAGCAAACCAAATGAAAGCAACAACACGTAGAGTTCTCCCGATACCTCTGAGTGTTACAACCTGTATTTCTTGGCTATGTTTACTTGCAAAAAGCTTGCACTAAATATAAAGGGTTTAGAGAAGTGTCTTTCAGGTGAAATGTGGGCAGAACTATGGCTTTGTTTTTTAGATTAAAATGATGGATGGCCCTTCTTTTCTGTGCATATATTCAGGTGAATAGATGGAGGAACACCAGGCTACAAGCAGAGCTAGTATCTTTTTCAACTGAGTATATGTGACCTCTAAGAAGTCGTTCTTTGTCTTTGGGCTTTGATTTCTCTATTTACAAATCAGGACCTGGCTCCTATTTCTGCGAGGCCATTGCTTCATCTGAGTTAAAATGAGATTCACTTATTCCATTCGAATGTCTAACAAGATGGCAACACAGGGTATGGGTGTGTTTCAACAACTTGGCAAAGTGTGAGATTTTTCATATTATGTATTCTATATACATCTCTTTCCACAATACCTTTAAGTAAGTGAATCTTTTGCATAAAGACTCCCCTCTGAGTTCCCTAGGGGCAGTAAAAGGACTAGTAAATAGGTGACTACACATCTCATTCCCTTTTAATTTCACACCATTAATCTCCCTGGGAAATTAGAGTAAATCTTTCTCTCTACCCCACCCCCTACCCCATCCTACCTCCAATCCCCCTGGCATGCCACTCTGCTGCCCCTACAGTCTAATCTCTGAACTGCATGCAGTGAGATACCTTCTTCAATATTGAGTTCTAATGGATGCCCCACCTATTCATCTCGCTAGTGTAACAGACCTTCACTATTCCTGGCTCTAACTTGGTACCTCTCATCAGCCTAGTTGGCTCAGATTCTTGAATATTTTTTCACATGACTATATCATGCTTATATCTGTATTCTACATCCATAGTCAGAGCCTCACCTGATACTCATGATCAGTTGCAGTCTTATGTCCCATCTACACCTGCAAGCAAATCTCTATCTTCATCTATATCTTTCTATATTTTTATCATCTATCTCCATGTGTCTGTACAATATATTGATTATTTCTACTCCCTTACTTCATTGGCTACCCAGCAAGTTTGTGTTACACATATCTATAATTTCAGTTTCTATATAGCAGCCAGCATCCAAGAAGCACTTAATAAATATTTGTCAATGGAGTAGACAAATTTTATATCATATTTATCAGAACTGATCTGAGGTTAAGATTTGAAATTCTATGAAATACATGGATATGGAAGAATTATTTAATATTCAAGACACTTTGTTCCTTCACACTTTGAGCCAATTATGGGGATTTGCAGGATTTCTTAGCCCCACTGAAGATACACCTACCAATATTTCTGCTGTGTTATTTTGAAAGCTGGAATATTGAGATTTTCCTGCTGCAAAGATTCATCTCATCATGTTAAATATAACCATTATTTTCCACGGGAGGAATTGTCACAATGCACAGCACTGCATTTAAGATTGAGAATCTGAGTATGATGGTAGTACACAGGTTTTTCCCAAAGTCTAGAACAGTTGTAGTTAACTATCTAATTTTACTGATAGACAATTGTTAAAGAATTATGAGACATTTATATAGCCATGAAAGCATTTACCTCATTACACAATACAAGCAGAGAAACCCTCTAAGGTCTCTTTCTACTAATAAAGACCGAACACTTTCAATAGAGAAGAGTCTACTATGGTCAATAAGGCAATTCACGCTTAGCTCTGGCCAGGAGTACCCAGGAGCTTTGAGACTCTTCTACCACAGTTGTTCTAACGTTATGTTACCTGTCCAGGGTTGTGACGTTGGGCAACAATAGGTGTTGGACTCTGTCCCATGTGTATTTGGTTCTACAGATAGAGAACAAAAGATGCAGTTGAGATGTCATCAGCCAGTGGTTCTCAGGCTTCCTAATGCTGCAAACTTTTAATATAGTTTCTCATGCTGTGGTGACCCCCCCCAACCACAGAATTGTTTTATTGTTACTTCATAACTGTAAGTTTGCTACCGCTATGAATCATAGTATAAATAGCTGATATGCAGGATATCTGATAGGCATCCCCTGTGAAGGGTCTTTTGACATCTGAAGGAGTCACCACACAGGTTGAGAACCACTATCAAAAAATGATGGCAGAGCCAACATCAAGTCAGTGTTCTTTTAGAACAGAAAGAAACCAAGCCAAAATGATCCCCCAGAACCTCAGAGGTATTGTACAGTAGTATTGTGTGGATTTCTTTATGGGTATATTATTGTGACTCTGGTCTAAGTCACTTCCAACAGTTTATTCAGGAACAACTCATTCTTTCCATCCTCAAAAGAAGAAGCAGCTGACAACTCTACTGGGAAATCCTGGGAAATAAGGACTAGCTCCCGAGTGATTTCAAATCTTTGCTCTTCACTTGTAGACCTTTTAATGTATGAATAGAGAATCTTCTTAAAGACTGTGTGCATGTGTATGTGTATACAGATGCATGCATATATGTGCATATGTGTGTCTGCATATGCATGCACATGGAGGCCAGACAGAGGCCAGATTTTGTGGTCACTTCTCAGTTTCTGTCTACCTTATCTGTGAGACCTGGGGCTAGTTGATTTTGATAGTCTGTCTATCTAGCCAGTCCAGGGATCCTTCTGTCTTTACTGCCTCAGCACTGAGATTACAAGTAAATCCACACCTCTGAGCCTGACTTTTTCACATGGTTTCTGAGGACTGAGCTCAGCAAACACTCGACCAATTGAACCATCTTCCCAGCCTTACTGCAGACATTTTAACACATAGAGGATCTACCCATTGGCCACTCTGATGACTGTTGCCAGTGTAGAGGGCAACAGTCCTCTAGAGTAATAGAGTAATAGAGTAATAGGGGTGGTACTTTATGTCCTCATTTAGTTTTCCTCCTGGGCTACAGAGACAGATGAGAAACAGGGAAGTACACAGAGCTGATCTAAGTGCTCCAGATTTGTGTATCTGATGAGGGATCCTAGACCAGAGCAGGATTGTGGTGTGTCATTGGATTCTGCGGGAACATTGGAAGATGTGTGAATATTGGATGAGAGTGAGGAAACCAGGTAGATGATTATGAAGGCTCCAGTGGGGTCAAAGACCCTAAGGTGATTGGGAAATATGAATTGTATTCAAAGAGCTGTAAGGGAGTGAGAGGGAGGCTCTGGGGACTTGCCTATCTGCTTTGAAAACTAAAATCTGGGCTTGGCTCTTTCTCCATGTATCCATGTATGTGGGAGGGAGGGAGGGAGAGAGAGAGAGAGAGAGAGAGAGAGAGAGAGAGAGAGAGAGAGTCTCTGTGTGTATGTCTAATGGTGGGGCAGGCATATCAATAAGTTCAAGCAGGGCTATAGAAATAGACCTTAAAATTAAATAAAGAAAAAAAATGTGATTCAGGGACATGCTACTTATAGCCTCAAAAACATTTCCTTTAAATAGCTAATTTTATTTTCTGAAGCAAGGAGCTCCAGGTTGCAGCTAAAATCTCATGTAGCAAGAAAAGTGAAGGTCCAGCTAGCAACTGTCAATCGTGTTGGAAGCTGCACTGAGCTCATCTAGTCTCATGCAATCTCCCAAGTCTGGCATTCTCAGAAATGGGATTCTTGATCCTGCCTTTTCTCAGAGACTCGGGCCAAGTAATCTTTTCCAAAGGATGGAAGACTTCCTGGAAGTCATCACCTTTATTTTTTTTCACAATTCCCAGAAAAGCCCAGATTCTCAGGCCCATGTATGTGAATTATCTATAGTGCTGTGAAATGTCAAGAAGTGGCAAGAGCCTCTATAATTAATCAGCTTCATAAGCACTCATCGGAAGTCGCGCGATAGGATCCATTTCTCTTCCTCCTTGACATTTACGTAGCACACTTTAGCATTTAAAATATATGATCTCATTTTATTGTCACAACAAAACCCATGGACTAGTTAAGCCTTAAGGATAGCCCTTCCCTACCTTACCATTTTCCTTTTCTTCAAAACTGAGAATTAAATGGATTCGATATAGTGGAAATTCCTATAAATCTAGTGACTCTGTGTGTGTGTGTGTGTGTGTGTGTGTGTGTGTGTGTGCATGCACATGTGTTTTCTCCATATGTTTTAAGGCTGGGACAATAGCTCAGTTGGTAAAGTCCTTGCTGTATAGGCATGAGGGCATGAGTTTGATCTCCTGAAACTACATGGAAACAAAAATAAAATAACAACAACAAAACCCTCAACATGTGGTTTTGCTTGTAATCCCAGTGGTGGGAACACTGGAGACAGAGAGATCCTTAGGGGTTACTGGCCATCCAGCTGTATGAGATAGGTGAATTCCAGGCCAGTGAGTGACCTTGTCTCAAGCAAACAAGATAGAGAGCTGAGGAAGAGACTTGAGGTTGATCTGTGGCTTGTGTGCATGCATTACACATATATGAACACATATACAAAATGAACAAGCATTCAAAGAAAGCACGTTAACTTAATGGGGAAAAATGACCAGCTTATGCCACAGGAATGTGCAGATATCCAGAAATGAAAGAGAGCTGCATCTGAAACTGTATCAAGACTTTTAAAATACATTTACCTTTGTAGACCTAAAACTTTATGAGAAATTTCCCTAAAGGCATAATAAGAAGTACAATAAAAGGTTAATAAACTGAAAACATATGAGCATATTGTTAATCATGACATCTTGAGCAAGGCTAATCATTCCTGACAGTAGAGTAAGGAATCAGGGAATTCTAGCATAACACTGGGGTGGAGAGAACAGGAGGTTAACTGTTCACCAGGGTTGCACAAAAGGAACTTGGTCTCCTGACCTTTTACTGTTTGCAGAGCCATTTTAGAATCCTGGAGCTCTGAGAAGATGGAGGTACAGCAGAGGATGGGAAGAGTTAGCCCACAGCCATAGTGTCTCTTGGAATCCTGAAGAGAAACAGCACCATTGAAGCTTTGGGTACTGAGGTGGGATGGGTGAAGGGCAGTAGTACCCTTGCTGGTCTACAATGCTTTTTAAGTCTTGCTTACTCCTGAGTGTCAGAACCAGGTTTCAGGACCTTGGGGATTCTTAGCTACCCAAATAAAATTTGGAGGAGACTATTGTGACATTCTTTTCTGCCATTTTTCCTCTTTAAATTTTTCTCTTTTTTTCTTTATTATTTATTTATTTATTTATTTATTTATTTATTTATTTATTTATTTATTTATTTTTGCTGTCTCAAAAAGCTTTATTTTTACTTGGTCCAGGACTTGGGAGGGGCTCCAGAGCGGTTACAAAGCTGCCTAGTGGCTTGGGAGGTTCATTCAAGTGGAGGTCCTGAGGCGGACTGGTGCAGAGCAGAGGGGGGAGCCCCTTGGAAGGCACAGAGGCCTCCTAGTCGTGCTTGAGAGTGAGGCGCTCAAAGAGATACTCGCCCAGAGATCCCTGGGGCACGCTGGTCTGTGCTGGTTGTGGCCCTGCCACCTTACAGAGGTTGGTCAGGTGGTTGCCCATCTTCTTGATGAGCTTCACCTCCTTATCCAGGAAGTGGCTTTCCAAGAAGTCACAAAGATGAGGGTCTGTGCCGGCAGAACCCAGGGCATGCAGATCCAAGAGGGCCTGGTTCAGGTTCTTCTCCAGGGCCAAGGCAGCTTCCATGGCCTCCTGGGTTTTACCCCATTCATCTTGAGATGGCTTCTGCACATCCTGGAAGAGTGCACGGCCCCCACGATCTTTCTGCAACTTGAGGAGACGCTCGGCGCCCTCGCGCTTCTCCTTGGCCAATTCGCTGAAGAAGTGGCCTACGCCCTCCAGAGCCACGTCATCCCGATCAAAAAAGAAGCCCAGAGAGAGGTAGGTGTAGGAGGCCCGCAGGTGCAAGTTGACCAGGCGGTTCACGGCAGCTTCCACTTCGGTGGAATAATTCTGACGAATCTGAGAGGTCATGACTGATCCGGAGTACGGGGCTGACCGCGAAGAGACGGTGCAGACTGGCCCTAGGAGCCGAAGGCGGCGACGAGATGGTCCCGGAGGCTGCGACTGGAGAGACCTGGAAGGCTGGAAGGTGGCTGGAAGCTAATAAAGTGGGAGTCCCCGGGTCTGTTCTGTCCAAACACTGTTGAAGCAAGACACAGATCCACGGGCCCTCCGAGGTGCTGCTCTTAAATTTTTCTTTATAAACAAATAATTTAAGTTTGTTCTTAACAATTCCATGCACATAAACACATTCTGATTACTCTGACCTTCCACCCCTGTCAGCTATCCTACCCTCTCTCTTTTATTTATAAATTGCTCTCTCACATCTTTCCTTGTAGTTTGAGACCCACTCATTGGGTTTAACCCAGATTTGTCTGTGTAACCATTATCTCACCTGTAGAAGATGGATGGAAACTGAAGTTAAGTAAACGGTGTTTCTGCATCTTGTATTTTAAGGTTATAAAACTGTTACTGAGTCCTTCCCTTGTTGGAAGATCTGGTGGGGGTATTCTTTCCATTTTACACAGAGGGTCTCAAGACTAGGTGGGTCAGTCACCAGCTCGAGGCTAAGGTTTTAAACTTTCTGACCCTCTCTGAGAGCTCCCCGGGCATGCATTGAGCATTATGCTCAATGCCTGGAGATTTCCAAGGTGTGGCTTTGGTTGTCACGGATGGGAAGCTCATGAACCACTTGTGGTCAAGCAGCTGTATCTTCATGTCTTAAGGTGAGCTTCAGTCTGAAGTTGCCTTTCTGTTCCTTCATAGGAGACATGGCTTGCACAGAAAGCCAATATTCAGGACCTTCTCATCCCAGTGTCAGCCAAGCTTTATGTTTTCAGCTTTCAGAGGTCACTGGGAGCTGAGGTAGGGTAGGGTTGTTACCCTGGAGCTCGCTTACCTCCCTCTTCCTTCTGGTCACATCTCCTTAGAAGACTCCGAACTACACTTAGAACTGTTGGTCCCTCGCTTCCCCTCTGCATGTGGGTGAATTTGCAGGGCTCCTGAAGCTTCTATAGAGAAAATTCATAACCAAAAAAAAAAAAAATCTTCAGAGTCCAAGATTATACTCTATTCATTTCTAATTTGTTCAAATTGGTTAACCAGCATTGACATAAAAAGTGTATTAGTGTAATTATGCCAACTGTATAATACACTCACATTTAAATGCATGTGGGTCACAGACATGAATAATTTTATTACATTGTTTGCATTTGTATTTAATATACATTGAGCCCAAGTATCTGAGTCTTTTCTGGATCTATACTTGTCTTTTCACAAATATGACCATTGCACCCTACTGAGTCTTGTCTTTTGAGACGTGCAAGGCATTTCCTCATATATTTAAGTAGGTGCTCTGCAGTCCCATGAATGATGTTTACATTTTCTAGTTTGGTACTTGGCTATTTGTTTTCTGGAAAATAGTTTTCTTTTATGTACTAAAATGTATAAATCTTGAAAGGTTTTTAATTTCCATGCTTCAGTGATTTGACCGAGATGACCCTCATAGCTGCACATATTTCAAGGCTTTGTCCCAGGCAGTGGAAATGTTTGGAAAGGATTAAGAGGTGTGGCACTGTTGGACAGGGAATGTCATTTGAGAGTCTTAAAAACCTCACACCGTGTTCCCACTAGTTATCTCTCTTTCTTCCTTTCTCTGTCTTTTTGTCTGTCTCTGTCTTTGTGTCTCTGTCTCTCTGTCTGTCTCTTTGTCTTTGTGTCTCTCTCTGTCTGTCTCTCTGTCTTTATGTCTCTGTCTCTATCTATCTCTGTCTGTCTCTCTGTCTTTGTGTCTCTGTCTCCATCTCTCTCTGTTTCTCTCTGTCTCTGTCTGTCTGTCTGTCTGTCTGTCTGTCTGTCTCTCTCCCTCTCTCTCCTCTGCCTTGTGCCTGTAGATCATTTTCAGCAACTGCTCCAGTGCCATATCTGTCGGCTGCCATCCTCTCCATCATGGTGGACATAGACTTTAACTCTCTGAAACTAAGCCCTGGATAAATTCTTCTGTAAGTTGCCCTGGTCACAGTGTCTTATTACAGCAATAGAAACGTGATTAAGTAAGACCCATGACTCATCTGGACATTATCCTCAATTTAAGAGCTTATATTTTACATTGGTTCTTTGAATCTTGTGATTCTAGGAAATGAACCCAAGGCATCTTCAATGCTAAATACCCACTTTGCTACTGAGCTATATCCACTGAGGCAGGGGAAAATGACTCTGTGGAAAAATGAGGCTTGCTGTGCAGCTGTGAGGAATTGAGTTTAGAGCTCCAGGATGTATGTAAAGCCAGATGTATTAGCTCAGCTGTTACTCAATACACCTATAAGAAAATGGGAGGTAGAGGCAGAAGAGCACAGGCTATGGGTGGGCCTACTTGCCTGGTGCCCATAGCAGTAAGCAACATGGAAGATGAATAATTTAAAAATAAAAATCTCATTTCTCTTTTAGCTTGCAGCTTTGCCTTTTGGGAGTTTTTTAGATTCAATCATTTTATGTAGATGAGAGTTTGGCTTACATGCAAGTATACCAGATGCACACCTGGTGTCCACAAAGATGTGAAGTCAGTGCTGAATACTCTGGCATTGGGGTTAGATACAGTTACTAGTGACCAAGTAGGTGCTGGGAACTAAATCTGGGTCCTGTATAAGAGCAGCAAGTGCTCTCAACCACTGAGCCACCTCTCCATCACATCAGCTCTTTATTTCTATTTGTGCTGACCATTTATAATTCTTTCAGTTTTAAGATAAAATGGATATTTTCAAATTTGTGACATAAAGGGTCATTTTTGGAATCAGAGAGTCACAAAACAAAACAAGGCATGGATGTGGAACAGTGACTTATAGGGAGGACATGGGGGAATGACAGGGATGGGAGGGAGATGAGAAAGGAGGATGGGAGTCAGCATAAACAATGCCTTATGTATGAAATTGCCAACAAATTTAGTTAAATATTAAAAGATACGTTTTTTTAAAGAGTCTTAAAAATTATGTGCTTGTCTGAGTATATGTGCATATGTGTGAAGGGTGCTTACAGAGGCCTGGTGTGGGTCTTGGGAACTGAACTCCGGCCCTGTGGTAGAGCAGCCTGAGCTCTTATCCGTAGTCATCTCTCTAGTCCTAGTTTTCTTTTTACTGCTCTTGTGGGCTATTGACGCTAAGAGCCATATTTTTCACTAGAAACCTACTGAGAAGAGGAGGAAATGTTCTTCACATACACGATGCTAAATATCATGTCAGCAAGAGGTGGATTTGCTTTCAAAAACACATGACAGTACCTCAAACACAGTTGCTGCTCACTGAGCTCTTTATGAGCTGGCAAGGGCTCTAGATTTTGCTATTGAATTCTAACAACCCACAGGACACACTTCACTGTCTGTAGCAGCCCATACAATACTACTCCTAGGGCCATAAGTCTTAGTTCTAATACAAATAGAAATTGAACCCAAGTTAGTGTATTTTCAGCTTTCCAGGGTTGAGTCAGGGGAAAATGGCTCAGTGGGAAATGGGGCTTGCTGTCCAGCTGTGAGGAACTCAATTCAGAGCTCCAGGATGTATGTAAAGCCAGACATACTAACTCAACACACCTATAAGAAAATGGGAGGTAGAGACAGAAGATCACAGTCTATGAGTGGGCCCACTTGCCTGGTGCACATAGTGGTGAGCAACACTTAAGGTGGTGGGCAAGAACCTGAACCAAGGTTTTAGTTCTCTGGTCTGCACCTGCACATAGATTACATATACATGCTCCAAGGATTCCTGAGTTGATTCCTGCTGTCTAGGGTGGGTCTGAAATGATACATGAGTGTCTGGAATGACCCCTCTTACTGACCCACTAATCATGATTTATAACCCTAAAGTTTCAGGTTTTGCATTAAGTGCTTTTGTAGAATTGGATTTAAAACTCTTTACCATCCACTGAAGCTGGTATTGTAAGACTCATAAATGTTACATGTTGGCTTCTGTCCCAGGGCATGAGATAGGGCACTCCATGGTGATAATTCCCATCTAATTGGTTGTAAGTAATGCATTGCCATCCTGGAATTTGTCACTTACCAAAATGGACCTTAGCAAATGGACCATGTTCTCCATCTAAGTGTAAATTCACACACACTAAAACACAGCTTGCTGAGAGGTGATGGGATCAAGAAGAAAAGGTGACAGAAGACTGTACAGTCTCAGGCCTCAGAGCTGGCTGACTGCTCACCCATCTCCTGATGAGGAGAGGTTGTAGAAGGAAGCCAAATTACTAATGGAGGACCTGCTACAGACCATCTGGCTCAATGCTGAGTGGGTCTCCTGTGTATGTAGGTATTCTTTGAATGTCTGATTTCTTGTGAATAATGTGAAGAGCCTTAGCCACATCCAAGCTTCCCACTCTCTGTCAGGGAGATTCTTCCAGGCCATATTGGAAGAAATGATCCTGAGACAGTGAGGGTCCCAGTATTTCTATTCAGCACCATAGGCCCCTTGTCTTACCTATTTTGCCTCTTAGCTCTTCTTGGGGATTGAACAACAGTTCAATACTCTCACTCCCTAGCTTCCTCCAGCTCTCACAGTCTGACATATAGCTCCCTGAACCCATTTCCTCCTCCACCTGTGTACCCATGCAGCCAAGTAGGAAGGCACAGAAGCCTCCTGATGCTTTGCTCAATGAACAAGCATGGTGGAGCCAGGTCCCTGGTACCTTCTGGCCTCTTGTTCTTCTCACCAGACACAAAGATACTGAAGAGCAGGAGCAGCTGTCAGAACCCCAGACAGCCCCAGGAACCCATGGGAGCAAGACCTCATAGGGCAGCTGGGCCACCCCTAAAAAGGAACAGGCATAGAAGAGGATGATTTTTCCCTGTGTGGGACTTTCAGGGCTAGAAGAGACTGATGATGCAGGAGACTGACCAAGTGGGTATGAGTGGGCAGCTGACCTGGGCCAGGAGCTCATCACCAATGCACAAGTGAACATTCTCTAAGGCCAGAGTAGAGAGACACAAGGAGTCATGGAGATGTCTAGAAACTTCCAGATAAGAGACATCCTGGCTCTCTTTGTTACACAAACTATCAGTGATCTCTAGTCCTCTGGTTCTGATCCCACCTCAATCTCTCTACTGTGTTCTTCTGAGCTGTGATTTGTTTTCTTTTTTTAAAGAACTCCAGTAGTCTTAAGGTTTCTGCCCCAGTGTAGCCAATTTGTACAAGGAGTGCTGGTGCCAGAGGAATTCTGGTTGCCCTGGGGACCAGCTGAAACTGTAAGAACAGATTTCATAAAAGAAGCATGAGTGGGAGAGAAGGATCAAGGGACAAAAATGAAGGAAGATCTGCAAGGATCCTACTTCTGCCCTTCCTAAGCTGCTGGGGAATACTAATGAATGATGTAACTAGTGAATGATGTAACTAGTGAATGATATAACCAGTGGATGATATAACCTAACCAGTGAATGATGTAATCAGTGAATGATGTAACCAGTGAATGATGTAACCAGTGAATGATATAACCTACTGGTTGTCCTCTCCCACACCTTAAAAGGGGGAGTTGGGGCTGGAGAGATGTCTCAACAGTTAAGAGCATGTATTGTTCTTCAAGAAGACCTGAGTTCAGTTCCCTGCACTCACATGATGCCTTTTAAACTGGCTGTAACCCTGGTCCCAGGGAATCTGACGCTATCTTCTGACCTCTGTAGGCTACAGGTACATTCATCCATGCAGGAAAAATCACTCACACACATAAAATTAAAAAAAAAAATCTAAAAAAATAAATAAAAAGGGGAGTTGACTAGCTTTAGACTTCTAGTATCCAACCCCTAAGTTTGTTCTGGGAGATGTTAGAAAATGGATTGTCTTTTCTCATGTCTAAGATGTTTGTTTATTGACAGTAGCTATTAATTTGCAAAGGTTAATGTGTGCTCCAACTGCCTTGTAGGTGTGTGTATGCTGCTGCTGTCAGAGTTTTGGTTTTTTTTGCATTCGCTTCCCTCCAGGCAGACAGAATCCATCTTACACACAGTATGTGCTGTCAGCCTGTAATTTTCCTGCACTTGTGGAAAAGTCAAGAATATAATTTTGGAGAAAACAAATGTAAATATTTAATTCCCAAAGGGCAGTTTTCCACTTTCAGATTCTTCCCTTTCCTTACCACTGTTCCCACCAAGTCCCTAGCTCCCACCCCAGACAAACCACATGAAAATCAGAAGTCAATGTGGCACTAGCAAAGGGCTGCATACCGTCGCATGTTTCCTGCTGGTTCTATTAACACTGGTGGGCATTGCCAGTGGTGGGATGCCATGATTCCCATATCCATTCAGATTCTATGAAGTTTAGTGGTTCTCTTCATTGCATCCCAAAGTCATTGCTTCTGTACTATAACTGAAGCCATGCACCAACCCCAGCTTATGAGAGGCAAAATGGCAAGAGATGTTTACAGTCCACAGATCCAAGATAGAGCGTGTCTGGAGCTCTGCCCTTCTCTGAGTTCAGTCTCCTACCACATCTGACCTTCCTTAGCCTCATCTATCTGAAAATGTGACATTACTAATTTTCCAATACCTCTTTTCTAGGCAGTATTTCACAGTCTAGATGATTTGTGATATTCTATGTCTTAAGGGGGCAAGTCCTGGAGATACACTGTAAGGTTTAATCCAAGGTTTAAGACAGGAAGT
>JADRCD010223612.1:0-11870 GCA_019843815.1 Montemys delectorum
AGGCCACTTGGAGGGTGGGCAGGTGGAAGTAGGCTGAGCAAGGACCATGACAAACCCAGCAAGAGAGGAGGGTGAGGCTATGTGAGTTTAAGAAGTCTTTAAACAAATGGGCCAGAGAGATGGCTCAACAGTTAAGAGCATTTGTTGTTCTTATAGAGGACCTGGGTTCTGTTCCCAGCACCTACATGGTAGCTCTCATCCATCTACAACTCCAGCTACAGGGGGGGATCCAGCCCTTTTCTGATTTCTGTGGGCATCAGGCACACATGTGGTGCACAGGCACACATACAGGTAAAATACTCACACAAATAAAATAGGTAAATAAGTAAAAAATTTAATGATAGCAAACACCTGTCCTACTGGCCCCAGACAGATAACCCCAGATGGAGCTGAGCAAAGGAGACCAGACAAGCTTGGCAGAGAAGGGCAGATGTCAGCGCCAGGACGGAAGCAAGGAAGGGTATCTGTTCATGTGTTTTCATTTTATTATTTTAGAGGGGAGAAGTTGAATATGGGACACACACGTCTGTGGTCACATGGGAAGTCAGGGGACAACGTCTGGGAATCCCTTCTCCCCTTCCACCTTTCTGTGAATTCCCAGGACCAACTAAAGTTGTCAGGTTTGTGTGCGAGTGCTTTTACCTCATGAGCCAGCTTTCTGGTCCGAGTCGATTTATTGGCCCAAGGTTATTTATTTATTATTATATTATAAATATAATTATTATAAACCATGCTTATAACTTGGTTCCTAACATGGGAGGTATTTGAGCTTGAATTTGTTAGGTTCTAGAGCCCAAGTTCTATACAAGTACCTCCAACTCATCAATAGTTTTGTTAGTGTGGCCTCAGGCCTAGCAGCACCCGCATCACTGTCCTATCCAGGGACTTATGGTAATGCAGATTCCATTGCTGACCCACTGAGACAAAACATATCTCTCCCTCTCTCTCCCCCTCCCCCTCTGCCCCTTTTTCTTTCTTTCTTTCTTTCTTTCTTTCTTTCTTTCTTTCTTTCTTTCTTTTTTTCTCTTTTTTTTTTCTGAGACAGGGTTTCTCTGCATAGCCCTGGCTGTCCTGGAACTCACTCTGTAGACCAGGCTGGCCTCAAACTCAGAAATCTGCCTGCCTCTGCCTCCCAAGTGCTGGGATTAAAGGCCTGGGCCACCATTACCAACCAGAACCTATATTTTAATGAGCTTCCTAGGGTAATTCAGATTCACCTTATCATTTAATTAACGTTCAAGTGTTCTCCACACCCGATGGCCTGCAAAGCATGGGTGACTGCTCTTACCTAGGAGCCTGGCTTCTCCTTTAAACAAAGGTGGAGGCTGCTCTCTATAACTTGATCAGGAAGTTTTGCTAACAGAACACAGGCAGACACAGAGCCCGGCAGCGGCACACCCATGCACACAAGGGTACTCCCTTGCTCACATACCATCTGAATCCACCCAGCCCCATCATGGAAAGACAGCCAGATTCTTGTAGACTCTTGTCTATCCAGGGTACACCTGTGTGGTCAGCACCATGGAGATTTCTAGACTCTCAGAGGGGCACAGTTGGTTGCCCCAGGGGTCGGAATTAGGGAAGGATGAAGGCTGGCTGTGGCTGTGGGCTGATGCCTGAGAAAAGGCAGAGCTAATGGAGGGGACTTGTAAGAGCCCCGGGAGTCAGGGCAGAACCCAGCTCAGGGTAAGAGGGGTCCACTACAGCTGGATACCACAAACTCTCCAGAGCTGGCACGGTACCTTAGTTGTACATCCACTTACAAAGTGACGTTAGCTCAAAGGCAGGCATGCTAGGAATATTTACACTGAAGAAATCGGCAAAAACTACAAATGAGGCTTTTCTCTTTCTTGGAGAACTGACTGTATTTGCTGGCATGTCACTGCATCAAAGCCAACTGCAACATGTCCTGAGCACTTGTCATAGACTTAAGGTAGGTGCTGAGAACTACTGGATGGATGGATGGACGGATGGATGGATGGATGGATGGGTGGGTGGATTGATTTTCTGGGCCATACTTATTGGATGGTGGAAAACAACCTTGAACTTCCAAGAGAAAAAGACTGAGTTGTTAATCTAAGGCTTAATTCCATGTCACAAGTAGATGCCTATGCCTCCCATTATGGCCCATTATGGCACCTGACATGAGTGTGCCACCTCTCTGAATCTCAGTGTAATGGTGACACTGGGTGAGGCAGGGAGCTGGGCGTGTGTGGACAGTGCCCTCAGCTTTTCTATGTGGATTAGTACTGGGTCTTACTGGGAATTTTATTGTACCTACCCTGGGCTCTTTTTGACAGAGGTAGGAACTGAAACAAATTATGACAGAGTTTCCTCAGATCCCTAAGAGGTGGCGGTAAAGGGCCTGCTGTGCAAGGACACACATGTGCCCCGTGTGTCTTCAAGACCTTTCCACTGTACCATGCATGTGTACCCAAAAACACTCAAGCAGAATGCTGACTGGAGGGCTTGGGACAACTTAGCTCCCAACAGCTAGGCCAGTGTACCGAGGTGGAAGCAGATGGAGGCAGACCCCCACCCCGGGGACTTTTTAATTTCACGGTGACAACATCTGAATTTGAGAGCCATTGAGTAGAACAAGTTGGTTTACAGAAAGTCACCCCCTTCCCCAGTGGAAAAAGCATGCCAAATCCAGACCCAGCTATTTAGCCCTGCCTATGGCTAGCTCCTAACTCTTGGCTTCATGACACCTACTCTTCAGATTCACCCTGACCTACATCCCTGATTGCTATCTAACAGATAAGGTCTGTCAGTCACAGAGGACTAGGACTGGTGTGGCCAAGTGGGAACTCAGAGACTTCTCCACATCTCACAAGAGTGTAGAATTCTTTTGCCTGATGGACATAGTTCTCCAAGGGTCTTTTCTTGTGCGGGGTGATTAGGCTGTGTACCTGTGATCTCCAGAACTCTGCAGGTGTGTAGTACTTCCTATTTCTACATGATGCCCATGGGAACAAAGAGCCCACTCAGATCTTAGCAGGTCCCTCTTCTCGGGGGACCCTGGCTCTCTTGCCTAGCACCCTGCCAGCCCTTTAATGCAACAGGACTGTCAGCAGGCTACAGTCAACTGGGGCCCCAGGATCAGATCACAACTGGCACCTAAAGAGCTGCCCCACCCTATGAGGAGATGACTTCAAGGAGAGGGGACCAGGAAAAGGCTGTGGAGTGAGGAGGCCTCTCTCTCCCGTGATGGCTAAGGGTGATGGAAATGGCCACGGGTGGCCCCTCTCTGCCTCAGCGTTGCCTTCCATGCCTGCACCGCCCCTCTGGGTACTACTCATCACGGGAATAACTAGTTCACAATGTCTGTCCCACCAAAACCTAATGCCCGCTCATCCATGACCACAGTCTCCATCGAAATTTTTCACTCTCCATGGCTCCGTTCGTTCGTGGCAGTCTGAGTATGAGTTGCTTCCTTCTCTTTTCTCCACAGATAACTCCTCTAACCTTCTAGAAGCTCAGACCCCGCCCAACTTGGATCCTCACCCCTAGCCTCTATGAGAGAAACCTGAGGTCTCTGAAGTATTGACATCCTGACTACCCTGCCGCTCTCCCACATCCTTGGATCTCAGTGACTGGGGTCTCGTAAGACAATTCTTGACACAAATACATTCAACCCCTGGTCTCACTTTTGGCCTAGGCAGCAGGTCCCCACAACTGGTTAAGTGAGCAGGCCCCAGTCCACAGCAACTCTCCTGCCAGGCCCCACCCCACATCCCCTGCACGAGGTTGTTCCAGACCAAAACTCCAGTAGGATTCCATAGCCTCAGGTAGGAGTCAGAGCTCAATTGCTTTTCCCTGTCCCAGCCAGCGGGCCCGCCTCCTCGAGGAGCTTGCAGATCTGCTCCCACCCAGCCCATGGGCTCACAGACCCCCGTCCCGGGTGGCAGCCCCTGCAGCTCTCCGGGAAGCCCAGAGGTCCTTCCTCAGCTCACCTCCGCCCCTCGGACAGCTCCGCCGGGTCTTGCCGCCTGGGTGCTAGCTCAGAGTCCCGCAGCAGAGCCTACTGTGGCCCTCGACGTGCTCCAGGCCCGTCTCTGCACCCTCCCCCAGGCCGGATGGCCTCACTCCGCCGCCCAGATGTGCGAGCCGGGGCGGGGCCTGGCTGCGCGGGGCTCAGCCGAGGGGGCCCAGCCCGAGCCCCTCCCAGTTCCCTCGCAAAACAGCAGCACTGCGGGCCAGCGGTGCCTCCCCTGCTCGGAGGGCAGCACGGGGGGGGGGGAGGGAGTGGGATGGGAGAAGGCAGAGGGGGAGGAGCAGGGTGTGTGGAGAATTCCAGACCCTCAAAGACCTTTTGCGGTTCACACTTCCCCAGCTGCCCACCCTGGTGCTGGGCCTTGGCATCGGCTGCCCAGATTCTAGTCCCCTACGGAGGGTGACCCTGTTGCAGGTCTTTGCAGTCTCCTCAACACTTTCCCCCCTAGAACCCCCTCCCCAAAAAATTGTCTGTACTTAGGGTGAAGGCAGAAGTTAGGTTTCCAGGCTGGGATCTCAGGTCTGGTTGGAGACCACCCATTTTGCCTCAACCATGAGAAGCCCTCACCTTTCAAATGAGGCTCACAACCTTCCTGTATCAACCTAGGACCTCCTGGAGATGCCAGGTCCTGGCTTCCAGGAGACTTGTAGGGGAAGCCCCGATTACGAGGTGCTTGCTGGTGGTCTATCCGGAGCTGACTTCCCTTGCCCTGTACCCCCGGGATCTCTCTAGTCCCCTGGTCCCTGTGCCCCACAAAGGCTCCAGCTGCTTCCAGACCTTACCTCCTTGTGACTCACTCCCCTAGACCCAACAGCGGACAAGGAGGGGGAACTGCTTTTGTTCTCTGCCATGCCATCCTTGGCCAGGCTGGTTTTCCTCCTGGCCTGCCTAGCTTCTTTCGCTGTGCCCAGAGAAAATGTCCCCTTCCCTAGGGCTTGCTGCCCATACTGTCCTGGTTGATGTCCCTGAGGGCTTTTTGACTAAGGTCAGGGCTGGAGGGGTGTGTCTGTCCCAGCACTGGTGTCTAGCCAGCAGTTTTCCCCGTGTGACTGAGGACAGATTCACCCATGCAGTAGGTGTGTGACACCGTATCTTGTGTCTGTGTGGATTTGTCTGTTAGGGTGTGTGTGACAAGGCTTTTTTTTAAAAAAAAAATTAATCAATAAATTAATTTGTTCACTTTATATCCTGGTTGCAGCCCTTAGCCCCTCCCCCAGCCCCTTCTCCTCTGAGAAGTGGGAGGCCCCATGGGTGCCCAGCTGTTTGGTGACAAGGCTTTTTACAGAGGCCTCCTCAGAGTCCAACTCTCCCACACACCTGCTTCTTCTTCTTCTTCTTTTTTTTTTTCCACCATCCATTTCCCCCTGGGCTACAGCTACAGGTCCCCAGCTCAGTGATGACCTGAGGGTTCCTCCTTCATGTGGCTCCACCTCCACTCTGGGTCCTCCTCAACCGACTCACCTTTGCACAGCTCCTCTAACCCTAACCCTAATCCTAACACTAGCCCTAACCCTAACCCTGACTGTCTACCCAGAGGGAAGCAGATGATTCACAAGAATCCTTGATCCATGTTAGTTTGGTTCTGTCACCATAGAAAGTGTGAGCCCAATGGACATGGATGAAGGACCTGCTGAGTGCCGCCCTTCTCCTTGATGGGCCCTCCTTTTCCCCTCCTGCTCTTCTCTAGTGCCACTGTGGGTCTATCTACTGTCCTCAGGAGTTTCTGGCTCCTCTGGTCGCCTCTGAGTGTGCCCTCTGCTTTTCGGGCCTTTCGAGTATTTCTTTGGGCCTTTCCCTGAGCCTCTGCTCATGGCCTCCACTTCTAGCAGATGCCTTCTCTTCCAGGCCCACCCTTTAGTTTCTAATGTGTATCTAGTGAATTTTCAAACTCAGAAATCCTGCCCATCATGCCTTGAATTCAGCTCTCTTTGTGGCTCTGCCAAACTCATAGGAGATCCTATAATTTAAAGCATGTACTACCCTTGGCCAATGTCCCTAACTGTCCTCCCCAGGCCCAGCCTCTGATACCTCCCATGCCCCTCAGGCACAGACCTGAGCTTCTGAACGTTTGCTCCATCTGGGTCAGCCCTGGTTATGACCTTCTTACCACCATCCCTCTCTTCTTTTGGCCTTTAGAAGAAACTAGGTCCTTGTATTTCACTTTGGTTGCTGTGTTTGCTTAGAATGCTCCTAGCCCCAGGTACTATCACATAGGTAATTTTTTTTTAAAAAAAAAGATTTATTATTATATATAGGTACACTGTAACTGTCTTCAGACACACCAGAAGAGGGCATCAGATCTCATTACAGGTGGTTGTGAGCCACCATGTGGTTGCTGGGATTTGAACTCAGGACCTTTGGATGAGCAATCAGTGCTCTTACCCATTCAGCCATCTCGCCAGCCCTCACATAGGTATTTAAGAAGAATCTGTGCGTTTGGAATGCAGAGCAGAGCTCCTCGCTCCTGGCACCCATGACATGGCAGAGAAGCAGGCAGCTTTAGGGTAGAAGGTAACATTAATATTTAAGATATGCTATCCTGCTATCTAAGCCCATCGATGCTAAGGACCAATAGAGCACAGTTGTGCTCGAACCTTCTAGTTAAGCCTCGTTTCTAGTTCTGATCAAAAGATTTGTATGCTCGCACGTGTGCGCGTGCGCGCGCGCACACACACACACACACACACACACACACACGAAGGCATGCATGCACATAGGGAAGGGAAAAAAAGGGAGAGAAGAGGAGGGAAAGGAAGGGAAGGGAAGGGAAAGGAAGGGGAGGGGAGGGAAGAGAAGGGGAGGGGAGGGGAGGGGAGGGGAGGGCTGTTTCACCTGTGAGTTTGTCCTCTGGCTTGAAAATGTGTTGTACCTAGGGACCTTACTTGGGTGCTCCTTTTAGTTCACTGAGTAGCCAAGGAAGCAACAACTGAGTAGAGGGGGACAGCCAGGTACAGACCCTGCAGGCTGTGCCCCTTTGAGCCTCAGGATGGGTTATTGACTGTGCACAGTGCTGTTTAATAGTTCAAAAGCCAGGCTGTCCAGCTGGTGGCCCATCCCTCCTGTAGTCTGACCCTGGGTACTGGCAGTGAGTCAACCTTGTTCCTCTCTACCAGACTCCTGAGATGCGAGCTTCCTTCCAGGAATTACTCTGCCTGCTGGGCCACCCAGACAGGCTCCCTCTCTGTGGCCTGTGGTCTCAGCTCTTAGAGACCCAGCTCCTCCCGGCTGCATAGGAGTCTGGTGATCAGGGCCTCCTGGGCGACTCCTTAGTTGGTGCCTTCTTCTTCATAAACAGAAAAACAGGGTTCTTTGACCCAGATGGCAGCCAGATCATTAGGATAGGCCTCACTTCCAGAATCTTTTTTTTTTTTTTTTTTTGGTTTTTTTGAGACAGGGTTTCTCTGTGTAGCCCTGGCTGTCCTGGAACTCACTCTGTAGACCAGGCTGACCTCGAACTCAGAAATCCACCTGCCTCTGCCTCCCAAGTGCTGGGATTAAAGGTGTGCA
The DNA here is from genome assembly GCA_019843815.1 of Montemys delectorum. Lineage (NCBI taxonomy): Eukaryota > Metazoa > Chordata > Mammalia > Rodentia > Muridae > Montemys > Montemys delectorum. Next base: position 7,505 of record JADRCD010223612.1, read on the forward strand.
CCACCCCTGCCCGGCACTTCCAGAATCTTTACTGGGGCTCCCACTTACAACCTGTCCTATCGGGGCTCCCATGCAGACAACAGAAGCCTGGAGGAGGGTTGTTTTGTTTTAAAGATTTATTTACTTTATGTATATGAGTACACTGTAGCTGTCTTCAGACACACCAGAAGAGGGCATCGGATCCCATTATAGGTGGTTGTGAGCCACCGTGTGGTTGCTGGGAAGACAAGTCACTGCTCTTAACCACTGAGCCATTCCTCCAGGCTGGGTGAACCCTGAAGAATGACTAAGAGTGGACCCATGGAGAAGGGTACTTCAGGTGGAGGAAGCTGTGCACATGGGGCGTGGAGAATGGAGGCAATGGGAAGGAGGATCCACATATCTGGCAGCCAGTGATCCCACCAGTGTGGTAACTCTACCGTGCAAACTGAGGGCATTAAGGTCTCTTGCCCAGGACTCCAAAACCCCACTTGTTCTGCACTGATGTCTTCACTTTAGAGTTCTTTCCTTCCTTCCTTCCTTCCTTCCTTCCTTCCTTCCTTCCTTCCTTCTTTCCTCCCTCTGTCCCCTCCCTCCCTCCCTCTCTCCTTCCCTCTTTCCTTCCTTCCTTCTTCCCTCCCTTCCTTCCTTCCCTTCTGTTTATTTATATGTGTGTTTTACACCCCTAGAAAAAGAACCCCAGGAGTTTCCCTCTTGTGTTTCATCTTGCTTCTTTGTGCTCTATGATACCATGGATGCTGTCAGTATAATGAAAACTAAATGGGGTGGAAACAGACCATTCTGCGATTTTCCAAGGTCTTTGAGCTGCACATTCACTCTAGGGCTGATCCCGCTACGCTTATTTAACCTGCCCATGAAGTTCACAAAGGTTTTCCCAGTTCCATTACCGTCAACCATCCCAGATTCACCAGTGTAGCTGTGCTTCATCATCATGGTAGGATACAGACAAGGACTTCAGAGAGTGGCTTGAGAGCAGCGGCCAGGACATCCCTGTGCACCGGAGTGATGGCATGGAGAGAGGTAGAAGGAGCTATTTGAGGTTTTTGCCTTTTAATCCTGACCCCTGGGAGGTAGATTAATTACATGGTTCTTTCACTCATTATGGAGGATGAATGGGGAAGAATATTTCTTGTTAGCTCCTGCCCCCACAGAATTGCCCTGGGGCCTCATGATGCAAAAAGAAGCAAGATGAAGATAAAGGAAAATGCTAGGAAATACGACATTCCTCTCTCAGTCCAGTCAAATATGGTACCTGTTGCCTTCATTCCTGTTTTCTTCATGACAGAATATTCTCTTTGGGCTGTGCAAGGGCCATTCCAATAAACAATGCATTTCTTCAAGGGTGGTGGCACGCTTCTGTGATCCTGGCACTTGGGAAGTGGAGGTAGGAGGGTGCTGAGTTTCAGGCCAGACTGGGCTACATAGTGATACTATCTCATAGGGGAAAACATGAAGGGGCAGGAGACTGTGTATCTCAGCTTCCTTGCTGGTAATTGTGGCCTTGTGAGCAGGGCTGGAGAGTGAGGTTTGTAAGTGTCATGTGTCACCATCAGGACCCTTCATTGAAATGAGTGAATTCATGGCAGGAGGGATGGAGCTTAGCCTCCCATTTTGGACATATTGTGAGTTTTGCACATATTGATAGCAAGGCAGTGATTTAAAGAGAAAATGAACTCGGTCACTTTCCCAGCTTCAGGCTAAGTGTTTCTAGACTTTAAAATGACATTTATTTATTTATTTATTTATTTATTTATTTATTTATTTATGTGTGTGTTCCAAGCAGACAGAACCAGGAAACAAGCAGGAGTGGCTATTCTAATACCCAGTAAAACAGACTTCAAACCCAAACAGAAGAGATATGGAGGGACACTTCATATTCAGTAAAAGAAAAATCCACCGACAAGCAATCCTAAACATTTATGCCCAAACACAGCTGCATTCAATTTCATAAAACAAGTACAACTAGATCTAAAGCCACCAATTAAATCAGAACAGTGATAACTGGTGACGTCAGTACCTCAAGCTCACCCGCAGGACATCCAAACAAAAATCACAGAAAATGATTAGAGTTAAATGGCATAAATCAAATGGACCTAACAGATATCTACAGAACACTACATCTACTAAGTACTTAAAGAGTACACATTCTCCTCACAAGCCTGTGGAACTTTCTCCTAAACTGAACTTTCTCCTAAACTATTAGGGCATAAAGGAAGTCTCAAAACATACAGGGAAATCACTAACTCAAAGACCCATCATGGTGGCTTAGTGGGTAAAGGCCTCTGGCATCAAGCCTGGTGACTTGAGTTCTAACCCCAGAATCACATAGTAAAAGAGGAGAACTAACTCCTGCAAGTTGTCCTTTGATCTCCACATATACAATGGAGTGTTCCCACAATCTCCTCAATAGATAAAAGACATGAAGAAAGATTCTGTGATCAAAAATATCTCTTATATTCTATGAGGCTGGGACTTTCCCCCCACATCACAACCAGAGTTAATAATAAACTTTGAGGTCCTTCTGTGCACTCAGCCTGTTTGTTTAACCTTCCTTTAAGAAATGAATGTAACAACCAACCTTACTTGTGGAGGATTTCCCAGCCAATTAACCTTTGCAACCTAAACTAGTGCATAGCTGCAATCTTAATTTATGTGTCTTTTCATGCCTTAAACAGAGCAATGAGTGTGCATCTTTTACTGAGAACAGCAAATACAGAGTTTCTGTAAAGAATATCCACCATAAATGTTGAATGCATTTGTAGTACTGTTCATTCTCTGGTCACTTGGGGTCAGTTGGAGTTAGAGACATAATCATTTGTGAAATTCTTTTTAAAATATTTTTGGTAAAATATCCCTCATTCTTTCCCCATGTGATAATTTCTGTGCTATTCAATAAAAAAGAGACTAAAACCCTTTGTTAGGGATAGACACAGTCACACAATGGACAGACACACACAGGCGCAGATTCACAAGACAGTTTTCAGACAGGCACAGAGTCAGATTCGTGCAATCCTCAGAGGACGAAAACCACAGAGCTTCAAGTAGGGAATTAAAATCTGGACTCACTCTTGGTTCAATGACTCCTAGGGGAAGCGCTTATTCTTTCCTTAACAAGATACTGAAACATTATTGATAACTTGGAGTCAATCACTAATGCATTTAGTCTTAGCAAGAGTCCATGTCACTCGTTAGTCATCATAAATACAAATGGCAACAGATACTGGCCTGGATGTGGGACAAGAATCCCTGTACACTGTTGGTGGGAGTATAAACTAGTACAGCCAGTCTGGAGGTTGTCAAAAGACTAGAACCAGATCTGTCATATGACCCAGATGCTCCATTCCTGGGCATATACCCAAAGAATTTTGTATTTACTATGGAGATATTTGCACATCTGTATTCATTGCTACTCTGCTCACAGTAGCTAGACCTGCTATATAGACCAGGCTGACCTCAAACTCTGCTTCCCAAGTGCTGGGATTAAAGGTGTGTGCCACCACCCCAGCTTATATTTTTAATTTTTAATTTTGCTAAACTTAGGACAGAATCAAGGGCCTTGTGATTGCTGGGCAAGTACTCTACCACTGAGCTAAATTCCCAATCCCTATTGTGTGTATATTTTTAGTCTAACAAAGTTGGCCATGTTTTTTCTTTCTCTCTCTGTCTTTTTTTTTTTTTTTCTGTGCTTACCCTTAGCAAGTTAATTTTTTGGGTGGGGTAGCTGAAACAGAGTCTGGCTATGCAGTCCTGACTGGCCTGGAATTTGTAATGACCTTCTTGTCTTTGTCTCTCAAGTAGCTGTGTTACCGTGATAGGCTTATTTATTTATTTATTTTATTTGTTTATTGTTGGGAATGAACTTAGAGCTTTGCACATGGTAAACATGAACTCTACCACCAAGATACACTCACATTTGTGTGTGTAAAGGGGTGTGTGTGTGTGTCCAAGTTTCCTTTCTCCTGCTGTGATAGAACACTCTAGTGTGGCTAAGAACCCACACTGCTTTTCCAGAGGACTTGAAGTCAGTTCCCAGCACTCACGTCAGGTGGTTCACAACCATCTGTAACTCCAACTCCAGGAGAATCTGACTCCCTTTGTCTCTGGAGATATTTGCACTCATATACATAGGCACATACATGTAATTTAAAATAATAATATTTTTAAAAATTCACTGTAACCAAAAGCAACTTAAGGAGGAAAGGGTTTATCTCATCTCTCAGGACAGGACTCAAAAGGACCTTGAAGCAGAAAGCATGGAGGAAGATACTTGCTGGCTCACTGGCTCATGCTCAGCTAATTTCTTCTTCCTTCCTTCCTTCCTTCCTTCCTTCCTTCCTTCCTTCCTTCCTTCCTTCCTTCCTTCCTT
>JADRCD010223613.1:0-13461 GCA_019843815.1 Montemys delectorum
TGTGACACTTCTCTTCTAACCTCACAGCTCCTCCACCTATCCACTGTTTCCCTTCGGGATCTGGGTGCTTCAGATTAAGACCGCATTACCAGTGTAGACAGATTTAAACCAGTAGATCATGATACACTTTTAAAGGAAAAAGAAATGGATTTGGATAAAAGAGACAACTTCAGAATACATGTCCTAGGTGTGCCTGACAGTATAAGCCTGTCCATCGTCCCAGCACTTGGGAGGCTGGCCCAGAGAGACTGCAAATTCAAAGCCAGCACTAAGCAAAGTCAAGGTGAGTCTAGCCTTCCTTCTTTTTTCTTCCATGTGTGTGTATGTGTGCATGTTCCTGAGTATAGGTATGTATATATTCTTGTGTGTGTGTGTGTGTGTGTGTGTGTGTGTGTGTGTGTGTGTGTGTGCAGGCCAGAGAACAAATTCAAGAGTCATGTTCAGGAATGCCGTGTCACCTTTGAGATGAGGTCTCTCCCACCAGTGTGGAGTGTATCAGTTACTCTCCTTGTCAGGCCAGGGAGCCACAGGGTCTTCCTTCCTTCCCTTCTCCAGCCCTAGGACCACAGCGCATGCCGAGATACCCAGATTATTATAAAGGTTCTGAGGACTGAATCCTTGTGTGCAAGAGGCAAGTACTTTGCTGACTGAGCTGTCGCTCAGCTTTCTGCCTGGGTAACTTAGTGAAGCCCTGTCTCAAAATGAAAAGCAGGGGACAGAGATAGCTCAGCAGTTAGCAATGGCTGCTTTTTCAGGACCCGGGTTCGATTCTCAGTTCCTGAATGGAAGCTCAGGACTGTCTATAATTCTATGCTTGGGATTTGATGACCTCTTCTGGCCTCCAAGGGCACCAAGCACACGTGTGGAACACAGACGTACATGTAGGTATAACACCCATACACATGAATAAAATTAACTAAAAACCAAGATGAAAAGGAAGAATACGGGGTTTGAGCGCAGTGGCAGAGGTGCCGCAACACCAGACTAACGGACCCTGGGGATTCCACTAGGGTGTCCTGAGATCTGCTGGGCTGGTCACAACTGGCTTCTTTCTTTCCTTGCTTCTTCCTGCCTCCCTTCCTTCCTTTCTGTACTTATTCCTGACAAGTATTACTCTGCTCCAGGCTGGCTTTGAACTCCAACGCCTTCTGCCTCAGCCTCCCAGATGGGGTGGAGAGACAGGCCTGGCCGTTGTCAATACTAGGGAAGTGCCCTCTTTGCTTGTGGTTTCCTGACGTCAGTACCCATGACCAGGTCATCTGGAGGACAGCTGAGTCCACACACCATTCACCCACGGTAACTCTGGATCAGGTATTCCTAGGTCAGCACGAGGCTGTGCAGGTTGGGTGTAGACTTTTGCTGGGGGGCTAAGTCTTGAAGCCCAGAGCACACACCTCCCGCACCCTGAGCCCTGTGTGCTCCCGCCACCCACTACCCTCAGGCCCCACGTACCAGAATCCCAAAAGCCATGACTTTGAGCACACATTCAAGAGAGAAGAGGGAGGTGAAGACAATGTTGAACACTCGAAGGGCGTTTTCATAGGCCAACGAGGCTCCGTAGAACTAGAGGGATGAGGACAGGCAGAGAAGTCAGTGGCCTGGCTGATAGCCGGGCTGCAGGTCCCACCTCAGAGCCCGGAGAGGGCGACAGCACAGCAGAGGCCTGGGCCATGAGATAGGGTCTCCTGCTAGCACTGGCTGGCCTCAGAATGACAGCAGTCCTCCCAGCTGAGTCTTCCCAAGTGATGCCATTGCACCGTGCACCATGAGCCACGGCTCCAGCCTTTACTCGCAGCAGCCTTGATCCCCGGATATGCTGAGCAGTTGAGCGATTTACCATAAAGCATCTTAACAGTAATGCAGCCAAGCTTTCTTGTCAATGAAGTTTGTGTATGTGTACTTACTTTTCTGTATGTGTGTGTCTACAAACGTATATGTTTATGTGTTGTGTACTAGGGGTGTCTCTGTATCATGTGGATACAGAGGAGGCCAGAAAACTTCCAGGTCCTCTAGAGTAGATATACAGGCAGTCACAAGCTCCCCTACGTAGTACCGAGAACTAAACTCAGGCCCTCCGAAGACAGCTAGGTGTCTTAACCATGGAGCCATCTCCTGCACCCTCCTCATCTTTATTTACTGTAATGGAGTCTAGGGCCTAATGTATGTCAACTAAGTGCTCTACCACCGAGCCACATCCTTCTTCTGGCTTTATTTTTAAAAATTTAAATGCATATTATTTAGCTACTATGTGTGTATGAACACACGCATACACGTGGAGGTCAGAGGACAACTTGTAGGAGTTGGTTTTCTCTTTCCAACATGTGGGACCCAGGAATTGAACTCCAGTCACTAGGCTTGGTGCAGGTACCTTTATTACTGAGCCATCTTGCCAGCTTTTATATATTTTTATTTTTGAGACAGGGTTTTACTACGTTGTCCATGCTGATTGTGTATTTGTGACCCTCTGAGTAACTGGGATGACAGCTGTGTGCTCCCATGCTGGCTGAGCCTCCTGATTGGCCCCCTTACTGTTTTTTTTTTTTGTAATCTCCAGGGCTCTGCTAGTCAAATAACACACAGGCATTTTAAAAAGAGAGAGGAAGGCCTGGGAGTAGTATAGCCAACGACCTAGAATCCCTCAGTGAGGGCTAGGGGTGTGTCCCTGCCTAGGACTCCCCAGTGCGGGGCTAGGACCCTTGAAGCTTGAGAAGTGCCCCTCTCTGATCTGCTCCCATGCTCCACCCAGCACACCTTCAAGGAGGGTGTCTGCTCTCCATGAGGCCCCTGCTGAGCTCTAAAAAGTTAGGCATCTGACTCCCGAAGAGTGCGACCGACCGTGGAGTGTGTAACCACGTGAGACGGAGGCATGTGGGGGTGATACCAGAGAACTGCAGAGCCCAGCCCCAGGCTTAGCTTATGGTTTCTGGGAGGAAGCATTCCACATGTGTATCTGGGAGGAAGGAAAGCGCTGGCCAGGCAGAGGGTGGTCTGGCTGGGATGCTCTGCGTGGGTCTCCCATTAGGAGGGTGGCGGGGGCTCACCTTCATCATTAGCACGATGGTGTTGAGAGCGATCATGGCCATGATGGTGTACTCGAAAGGTGGGGACACCACGAACTGCCACATTCGATACTGGAAGCTCTGCTTGTTCTGGGGCATGTGCCTGGTCAGTGGTTTGGCACTGATGGCAAAGTCGATGCAGGCCCTCTGTGGGAGATACCAGCGCATAAGAGGGGCCCACGGCAGGGAGGCCAGCTGTTTGCAGCCTCCTGGTGCAGCTGCCCAGATCCCTTGTTGTGCTGGGTCCAGCTGGGATCCCTGCAGTCCCTGAGGGCCCCTCATAAAACCTGACAGTTCTATTGTCTATTCCAACCCACACGCTGCCCTGCTCCTCTCCTGGAATCTCCCTGGAAAGCAATTATCGACAGTACCAGCTTGCAGATGTGGGAAAACCAGTTGAGAGAGGCTGGGCTTGAGGCACAGCTGAGGAAAGCACAAGACTGCGCAATGCAGCAGCGCTCTTCCTGTTGAACACCTCCTTCTTTACGTTTCCTCTCCACCCCCCCACCCCCCAATAAACTCATATCACCCTCACTCCCCAGGACTTTATGTAGCCCAGCCTGGTTCCAAGCTGTGTATGTAATCATGATGAAATCCTATAGTGCTTGGGACAGGAGCCCAGGGCTCTCAGGACTCTAGGCAAGGGGTCTACTGCTGAGCGACATTCCTACCAGCCGTCTCTCCTTTTGAGACAGGCTCTCACTCTGTAGCCCACGCTGGCTTCAAAACAGTGTCCCTTCCTCGTGCTCCACCTTCTGAGTACGTGGCTGACTGGCCTGCCACGGTGACCAGGTAAACTAGTCTTTCTTTCTGAGTCCCTTGCTTCTCCTAGTCTGTGAGGGAGGCTCTGGGAATGCAGGAGCTGCTGACGTCTGCCAGTCCGGGTGCTGTGGAGGCAGAAGAACGGAGCTACAGACCTACAAAGGCTGCGGGGCCTGAAGTCGTAAGGGACTGGGTTACAAAGAGCCATGAGGGATTTGGTCATAACCAGTTGAGGTCTCCGTGGATATCAGGACTGGAGAACAATCCAGAAGGAAAAGGCGTTACTGAGGGAATTTGGGCATGTGACACGCAGGGCTTGATACTTTGTTCAGTGGGCCACACTAGGGCTGTGTTCACGAGACGAGAGTTAAGAAAGAGGTGATCCCTTTCAACCCTTGGGCCATCACAGGGCTTCAAGGTTTTACTAAGGCTTTGCTATATATCAATGACTCACACTAGCATGTAAATCAGGTTTGCAAAGTGCAAACAGTTGAGATGAGAGAAAGGCAAGGCAGGCAAAAGGCTTGACTGGGTCACCCAGTCAGAAGGCAGATTTGGGAAGTATTGAAGTAAGTTCTGAAGGAAAAGTAAGGAGGCCAAATTCAGTGCTTGGGAGACCTTGTGGAACTTTACACCCTGAGCAACAGTTCACCGAAGGGAGGGGGAAGGAGTGACAGGCAGTGTGGGTGAAAAAGACTAATCATATCCTCAGGGTAGGCAGCTGTCCCCTCAAAGAAAGCTGTGTAAATGTCTCTCATACCCTGTACTTGAGGATAGACATTGCTCATTCATCTCGGGGCCCCTTTAGTAGTCAGTGTGGCTGAAGGAGAGATGATAGCCTTGGCTCTCCATGGAGCCAAGAAGCTGGTCTGGCAGAAAGAGCAGCAGGTGAGAGGGTTGGGCCAAGTCAACCAGGGAGAGCCTGCCTCACTGAACCCAGGGCGGGTAGGGAGGACCCTCGATGAGGAGAAGGCACAGTTCATGGGGAATGGCGTAGGTTACAAGGCAGAGTCAAGCAGCCTTTCCTTGTCATGTTTTACCTAATGCTGCTCTTTCCACAGAACTAGTTACTAGGGATAGGACCTCCATAGGCTGTGGTGGCCCTCACTAATGTCTCCTTTAATGGGCACTTGGAACAGAAGGCAGAGGATGGTCAGAGACCTGGCCACTCAAGAGCAAGGTCTCATTCTATAATGCTAATCCTTGAGTGTCCTACAGATCCGTGAGAGCATGTGGAAGAGAGCAGGGAGAAAAATCCAGTAGGTAAATGGTTTGAACAGAAGCCTCCTGTTCGGGTGGGAAAAGCATTCCGAGGGGCCATAAATCTGTATAAAGCACAGCACCAGGGCTGGGCTTCCTCCCAGTGAGTTGCTGGCCGGGAGTTTGCCAAGGCCCCACACACCATAAAGACCATTGTTTCTGCTCTTGGTTACATGCTAGAAACAGTAAGGCCCCACTGCTGAAGACACTGCTCCCCATGCTCTGGTCATGGGGAGACAAAGAGAGGAATGACTGGAAGCCCCTTCACTATTGCTGGCTACTTTTTGTAGTACTGGAAAGAGTGATACAGGCTGCTGAGGGAGGCTCATCACTAATGGTCCTGCTCGGCTCTGGACCCACTTGCTATAGTGTATCAGGCAAGATGTGCTCCAGGGCTACAATAATGACACAACTGTAACTGGTGCAACCAACTGCTCTCTGGTTGGACTTGAGGCCTGCTTTGCAGAAAAGAACCAACCCCCTCTGGTACTGCAAGTCAGGACAAAACTATATAGCTGGTTACAAGCCCCAGTAGAACTGTTGTCTGTTTGGGTTGTGAAGGGGCTCCTCCTCCTCCTCCCCCTGCTGCTCTTCCTCCTCCCCCTCCTGCTGCTGCTCCTGCTGCTCCTGCTCCTCATCCTCTTCCTCTTCTTTTGTTTTTTTTGAGACAGGGTTTCTCTGTATAATCCTGGATGTGCTGGAACTTGCTCTGTAGACCAGGTTGGCCTTGAACTCACAGAGATCTGGTTGGCTCTGCCTCCTGAGTAATGGATTTAAAGGAATGCACCACTACTGTCAGACTGACACTTCTTTTTCTGTTCTGAGTGGTGGTTATTGCAGAGATACAAACTTGGCCAAATTTCAGAGAATAAGTGGCTGTTGTGGCAAAGTGTTTCAATATTCAGCTATAAATGGAGGGAAGTAGGCATTTATATCACCAGATCCAAGGCTCAGACAACACTAGTGAAGAGGAGGCAGAAAAAAAAAGTAAGAGCCAGAGGGAGGTGTGTACTTACGTGTCACTCTTTTCTATAGAAACTCCCTCCCTCCTCAAGCAAAGAGGAAGGCTCACAAGGCTCAGGAAACTCGTATGACTAAGGAAATTCAGGAAACTCACATGACTCAGGAAGTTCAGGAAACTGACAAGACTCAGGGAGCTCAGGAAACTCATATGACTAAGGAAGCTCACAAAATTCTATTCCGTGGGCCTCTCCACAATGTTATATATATAATAAAGAATTGCTGGAGAAGAGACTTTTCCATGGAGCTGCCTGCAAACTGTGTAGGGAATTCCAAGAATGGATATAGCTATCATAAGTTGTCACCCATATTTCTGTAAATGATGGCAATAAACTCACTGGTTTATACAGCTAGACCTGGGTGGAAGTGTCTCTTGTTTTGTCCTTGGTGCACTGGGTAAACATCTGTTTATATGTCTTTAGAGAAAATCATACAGTCCTTCTGGGAGGAACTAAGGGCTAAATCACTGGCATACTATCCTTTGCTCTGAAGTATCTTGGAAGAAGGTCATGAGTTAGCTAGGCCAAGAAGAATAGAGAAACCATAGACAGGACCACTGAACCGGACATGTGGCATGAGCAAGAAATCAGTCTCTTTGTGGATACATGGGGCTGCTTGTTATTGCAGCACAACATGATTCACACTGACTGATACATCCCCCTGATATCTGACGTGTGCGTTTTTTTTCTCCTTGGAAATCCAAAGGAAAGCTATCTTGCAGATTGCACCCTACTTGGGAACATTTGCTGTTGTTCTCTTCCCAATTTTTTCCACAAGTTGGTTTTGTTAGGTCTCAAACCTGAGACAAATGGCTATCTGAGGTGTCTATTAACATACCAAGGTAGACCTGACCTCGAGGTTCTCCCAGCATCCCTCAGTCCCTACCTACTACAGGGTATGGCTGGCTCACCATCAACTTTGGATTACCCTAAACTTCTTCAGCCCAAGGGCTGGGCTGCCCTCCACCCAGCTGCCTTTCCCTATATAACCCAGCCATTTTAGCTACCATGTCTTTTGGTCTACCTTTACCCTCTTGACCAGTTTCTTGGCCCAGGCTTGGCAGCTCTTCTCCCTTTCCCTCCTCCCTCATCTCCTAACATGGTTTGGGGTCATGTTTACTCTGAACTCTCCCAGATGTCCCTTCTCTGGCCTGCCTCTTATTTACAATAAACCTTCTCTTTCTTCATACCTAGAGACAGTCATTATTCTCCATTTTCACTCCTTTTTTTTTTTTAATTCAAGATTCTTGTTGTGTGCCCACTCAAGTGTGTGCATGCATGAATGTAGGTTGCGTGTGTGTGTGTGTGTGTGTGTGTGTGTATGTGTGTGTGTATGTGTGTGTGCGCGCGCGCATGTGCGTGTGCGCTGTGTAACAGTTTTTAAACAGGGAACATAACTAGGCAGCAGTACCTCATTTTTCTCCAGGCTGTACTCTTCCATCATCTTGTCCCCCTGCTCCTGGAAGGTGATGATGATCAAGGCCACGAAGATATTGACAAAGAAGAAGGGAAACACTACAAAGTAGACCACGTAGAAGATGGACATCTCCATGCGGTACCCGGGGCTGGGGCCCTGGTTCTCAAAAGTGGCATCCACCGAGTGCTTGAGGACCCTGTGAAGTGTGGGAAGGAGATAGGAACGATAGGGGGGATGGGGAGGGCGGAGGCACAGGAGCCAGGGAACAAGAACGGAGAAGAAATAAACCCAGTCAGTGACTCTGACAAGCATGGGGGTGACTGTGTGCCGGAGAATGCTGAACTTTTCACATTTTTTCCCCCAGCATCCCTTGGGGAAGTCATTTCTGGCTCTACTTTGTGCACAAGGAAACTGACATTCAGTAGTTTGGAGAGACTCAGAAGGAAGTGTTCATGTTGCTATCTAAAGCTGGGTTTGTGGTGACAGATGAGGTAGGGCTTCTTGGAGGCAGGCACCAGTCTGTGTGGGGCATTAAAGCAGAAGTGGCGGTGGGTGTGAAGGAGGCTCAGGAGCAATGTGTGGAAGTGTGGTCAAAACGGCCCTGTACAGACTCAGGATGTGCACTGCTCAAACATTCTCTTGGTGGGGCTCAGTGTCTTGAATAAGCAAGGCCCTGGGTTCCATTCCCAGTGCTACAAAATAAAAATAAAGTTTTGTGTCTGGTGAATGCAGTGTTTATGACTATCTTTTGTTCTGTAAATAGCCTCTAATTAAAGAAAACGTTTGGTGTCCAAGCAGTACCTGGGTATAGCAGATGTGATAAATGTGTTTGTTCACCATGATGAGCATACACCTTGTTTGGACAAATCATTTGTGTGGCTATGAGTTTCTTTTTATTTTCAATTATGGCGCATCTGAGAGCAGGTTCCCGCAGAGGCCAGTAAAGGATGTTGAATCCCCTGAAGCTGGAGTTCTAGGTGGCTGGGAGTCACCCAGTTTGGGTGCTGGGAACTGTTCAGGTCTTCTGTTGGACCCGTAAGTAAGTGAGCCTCAACATCACTTACATTTGTTTATTTCTATGTGCATGCCTGCCGTGTGTGTGTGTGTGTGTGTGTGGTGTGTAGGTCAGAGGACAACTTTTAAGAGTTGGTTCTTTCCTTCTGTGTATGCCCCTTTGCCTGCTGAGCCATCTCACTGACTCTGCCTTAATTTTGAAAACAGGAGTCTCTCTCTCACTGAACCTGAAGCTTGCTGATTTAGCTGGACAGCCCTGGAGCTCCTGGAATCGACCTGTTTCTGCCCTGTAGTGTTGGGGTTAGAGGAGTATGCCTCATGTCTGGCAGCTATGTGGGTGCTAGAATTCAAACTCATGTATGTTATTAACTGACCCATCCCTCCAGCCCTGAGACTGTTTTTTAATTTTACTTATTTATGTTTTTCAAAAAGTTTTATTTAGTGTATGTGAGTACACTGTAGCTTTCTTCAGACACAACAGAAGAGGGCATCAAATCCCATTACAGATGGTTGTGAGCCACCATGTGGTTGCCGGGAATTGAATTCAGGACCTCTGGAAGAACGATCAATGCTCTTAACCTCTGAGCCATCTCTCCAGCCCTTACATTTTATTTTTTAAAAAATATTTTTCTTTTAAATTATGTGTATGTGTGAGTATACACACACGTGCAGTGCCCTCCGAGTTTAGAGGCATCGGATCCCTAGAGGTATGGACAGGTGGCTGCAAAGCCTGACCTGAATGTTGGGAAGCCAGCTGGTGTCTTCTGGGTAAGTATAGTCCTGTTTAGAGCCACCCCTCAGCCCCGTGTTATTGTAGCCCTGGATGGCCTGGAGCTTGCTGTGGCCTCTGCCTGTGGGAATTCTGGGGTTAAAGGCATGGTCACCGTGTCCAGAAAGGCTACCGCTTGCTTTTAAGTCTGTGTTCACATTTGTACTGGTGAGGGAGGGACCTGGGCTTCTCAACAGCTGGGCCGGAGTTCAGCTCAACAATGACACCCACGCTCCACTGGGCCGCCCCTAAACTGTGAGACCACATCATGGTAACAACCTTGCACACGAGGCCAGGCTCTGACACCCTTGTTCCCGCTCACTCCCACCCTGTTCCTGTTCCCCTGCTCCTGGGGTTCCCCTGCCCTCGCTACTCACTGTGGCCAGCCCTCTCCCGTGGACACTGTGAAGAGCGTGAGCAGAGCCCAGAGCACATTGTCATAGTGGAACTCATACTTCTTCCATTCGCGGTCCCGGGCCTTCACTTCGTTTTTCTCATACAGGAGGTATTTGCCTCTGTCACAGAGAGCTGGTTAGTCAGCAGGGCGCCACCACCTCCCCAAGGCCATGTGTGCCGCCCGGAGGCGGGCACACAGCGCCGTCCCTGTGGGAGCCGAGACCCTGGCTCGAGTGTGGGTGTGGGGGACACAGACAGGATGGAGAGGCAGACACAGGGACGCCCTATTTCAGGGTCCTCACGCCGCCTTTCGGAACAGGAAGCACAGTGAGTTCAAATACCACCCAAGAGTCTAAGATCCTTTTGGTATGGCAGGGTCTCCTGAAGCAGCCCTGGCTGATGGAGAAACTCTGGCTCTCCCTGCCTCAGTGTCCCAAGAAGTGGGTGACAGGCCTGTGCCACTGTGCCTGGAAAGCGTCTGAACAGGGCTACTCAGGCACAACCCAGGGAGGGACTATGGATCTGTGGTAAGAGCCCCCTTGACAAAGCCGCTGGGAGATTAGAAGAGCTTAACCAGGTCTGAAGGGGCGCATCCAGATTCTCAAACTTTCTCATTTCCTCTTCTTTTTCTGAGACAGGGTTTCTCTGTGAAGCAGGCTGGCTGGAGCTCTTTGTCTTGCCATCTCAGCCTCCTGTGCCTCACATCACCCAGTCTTAGACTTTTTCCTTGTTACTACTTTCCATGCCAGGGAGGGGAGTGGGCCCCTGCCTTGCCACCGAGTACACCGAGTATGCCCGCCTGCTAGTACAGCTTTTTTTTTTTTTTTTTCTGTGAGACAAGTGCTCACTCCGTAACCTAGCTTGGTCTCAAGATTCAGGGTGATCCTCCCTGCCTTAGCCTTCTGAGTGCTGAGGTCCTAGGTATACCCCCACCTGATTCTAAAAACTCTACTCCAAACGCAAGCTGACCCAGAGTGACCCCTCTGCCTCAGGGTCTGGACTGTGGGCCCTGTACCCCACCTCCCCTGCCGCGGTGTCCCTGAGGTTGTGGCCCACCCACCGACAGTCTCTCTCAAACTCTTTGGACTCGTCCGTGCAGTGGAAGAATTTGCCCTTGAAGAGCTGCACGGCCACCACAGCGAAGATGAACATGAACAGCATGTAGACAATGAGGATGTTGAAGACGTTCTTGAGCGAGTTCACCACGCAGTCAAACACGGCCTGCGGCAGAAGGAGAGGCGTGAGGCAGGAGGACCCGTGGGTTCTAACAGCTGGGCTGAAAACATTGGAGGAAGATAGATTCCATGAGGAATTTCCTCACCCTATTCCCTAACATCAGTGCGGTGGCTGTGCACACAGTAGGTGTGCTGTGCCAGGCACCTCATGACTATTTTGGACAGGGTCTCCTGTGGGCCTTAAGATGTCCTTGACTTTTTAATGCTCCTACCTCCACCACAGTTAGAGTCACTGGGTATGGAACCCAGTGCTTCTGTCACACCAGGCAAGAATTCTGCCAAATGGGATACATTCCCCACCCCCTGCTTTTTGTTGTTGTTGTTCTGTTAGCCTAGAACTAGGCTCTGCCCTTCTCTGCCCTGACCTATCAAAAGGAATCCTGACCTGGGGCAGGTTCTGCCAGCCAACCCCTTCTGCTGCCACCTTCTGGACAAGTATAGCAACTAAATTCACACATAGGGGGCAACCAGCATCTTCTTCAATGTATGTAGTATTGAGACAGGGGTCCCCTGTGGACCCAGGCTGACTGGGCCTGGGGCTGTCTTTCCCCAGGCCCTGAGTGCTGAGGTCCCAGGTGCGCACCGCGACGTTTCTCAGTGTTGTGTATGGAGCACTGTGCGACCTTCTTGTCTGTGTGTGGCCAGCTCCAGGGCCCTCTCTCCAGACCCCGGTCTCACCTTTAGTTTTGGCAGCCGCTTGATGGTCTTTAGAGGTCGTAGCACCCGGAGGACTCGGAGAGACTTAATGGTGTTGATGTCCTTTCCTTTGCTATTGCCACTGTTGGGGGATGTGAGGGTTGGGGAAGGGGAAGAGACGGAGCAGAAGTCAGCCAGGGAAGGAGGGGCCCGCAACCCCACATGGACCCAGGGCTGGGCTGAGCCAGGCACATCTCTTCCCTTGTTGATGGTCAGTCTAGTTTTGCCCTGGAAAGCAGATCCCTCTGAGGGGGTCCTGCTCTTGTAGTTTGTTGAAGACCCTGCGTCTGCACTGAGGTTTGTTTGTTTGTTTGTTTGTTTTAAATGATTTTACTATGGCTGGCCTGGAACTACAGAGGTCCTCCTTCATCTTCCTCCTCACTTCTGGGATTAAAGGTGTGCAGCACTGTGTGCAACTGTTTGCACCAACGCTTCCACTGCTCTTTGTAACAAATTAAAGGCCTTGGAGGTTGGTGAACTGTGCGATGAGACCTACCCTCCTTCTGAGAGATCCAGAATGCTCCCTCGACCCCACATTCCCTAGGCTGAAGCACAGAAGTAACCAGGGGTTGGTCATTCCCAATGCCAACATGATCTCAGGCATGGCTGCTGCTCCAGTCTCCAAGGTCCCTGCCTACCTTTGTGGTAAAAAGTAGGACCTGTGGGCTTAATCATACAGACTCCAAAAGGCACAGAGCTCTTAGCTACCCACAACTTGGCTCCCTAAAGACATCAAGAGCCTGGAGTTAATGGCTCCCACCCCCACCCAGGACCCAAATACAAATCCTAGAGACATGTTTGTCTGCTGACTTCATGCCCAAGCCATAGAGGGTGCTGTCCCAAGTGTCCACTGTCCACTGGGATCATCTTTTTACTCAGACCTTGCACATCTGCTTTGTCATCACTCCTTTCTCTTACTGAGGATCCTTCCTGAATCTGAGCTCTTCAAGAGCAAGGCAGACCCTTGGCTTGGCTGAGGTTACCTTCAATCTAGCCCACCCCACCGATGGCCACACCACCCAACACCTGGCCACAATCTGGCCACAATCTCTTTGTGTGTGTTTACTTTTTTTTTTTTTTTTTTGGTTTTTCGAAACAGGTTTCTCTGTGTAGCCCTGGCTGTCTTGGAACTCACTCTGTAGACCAGGCTGGCCTTGAACTCAGAAGTCCACCTGCCTCTGCCTCCCAAGTGCTGGGAATAAAGGTGTGCGCCACCACTACCCAGCGTGTGTTTGCTTTTTAACTGATTTTTTCTTTCTTTTTGCTTTTGGAGACAGAGTCTAGTCTGACTGGCTAACCCTGGAACACAATATGTAGACCAGGTTAGCCTTGAATTCAGAGATCTCTTTTTTTTCTTTCTCCTGAGTGCTGGGTTAAAAAGTGCACACTACCATGCCCACCCAAAAACGTTTCTGTTTGTTTCTCTGTGTAGCTCTGATTGTCTTAGAGCTCACTCTGTAGATCAGGCTCGCCTCAAACTCAGAGATCTGCCTGTCTCTGCCTCTTAAGTGCTGGGTTAAAGGCGTGCACCACCCTTGCTGGGCTAGCCAGAACACCTTTACATTACACTTATCAATCTTGTGAGCACACGTGTGTCACAATACGCATGTCAGAGGATGAGACTTGGGAGTCTGTCCTTTCCTTTCACCATATGGATCCCCCGGGGCTTGGACTCAGGTTGTCAGGCTTGGTGGTAAGAGCCTTTACCAACTTAGCCATCTCACCTTGAGACAATGTTTCACCATGCAGCCCATGTTGGCTTTGAGATCCTCTGACCTGGTGCTCCTGACTACTGGGATGATGGGTGTGCCTACCATCTGGCTTTCCACAGAAC